>JAQIWG010005672.1:0-14246 GCA_034695025.1 Chamaedrilus cognettii | reverse complement strand
CCACATCAAGCTCCCCCCCCCCTCCCACAGTGCCGTTACTGTATTTATCGCGTTGCATGGAGTGCCAAAAATTGACGAACCAACGCCATTAAAAGCATTGCTGCTGAGCATGAATTAAATATAAACTTAGTGGTCGTATATCCTGGCTGCAATGATAGAGATTAGCTAAATGCAACCTCAAAAGTTTCATTTTGCATGAAGTAACTCTGTGATTCCTCATTGCAGCTTAACGCGCATTATAATCATATAGCGTTTTGTATAGCCTACAGGTAACATTGAGTCTCCAGAATCTCTTTAAAAAAACAATAGCGTTTTATCAGCGCATCTAGTTTCAACGATTCTCAACGATGTCACGTGTCTTAATGGAATCGACATACACGTTCGTGCTGATAAACCTATTTTGAATTTTCACTTGGCTTGGAGTCAAAACTCGGCAGCACAAAACCTTCTAAAGCGACTCTCATTGATCTGCTGTGTCAACAGTCCAGCGAAAATCAGCGCTTAACAAGTGGACCCGCTAAATACCGCAATAGTTTTTGTTCCATCAACGCCATGTTTCTGACCACAGCATCACATGTTAATCGACTAACAGAGGATGCGACCTGATAACCAATCAATTTCTCATGCGACTGTAGGCTATTGGGTCCTATACCACATGTATACGTATTAAATTTATAGCCACAATGAACTTCAAGAAGAGGAAATTAGACCGACCATAATTCTGAATGCGATAGTTTTTCATGTAGTCAGGTAGCAAATGACTACTACAAATTCACACTACAATTAGCTAATTATTATAGCAAATGAAGGCTATAATAATTAGCTAATTGTAGTGTCAATAGCTTTATTCAACAAACAAACCTTTACAATAATGTACCGTAACCTACTTTCAAGTGTCAACAAGACCCTTTCAATTCAATTCAATTCAATTCGATTTATTCATCCGTACATCATGCGCCCAAAGCAATAGCATGAGGCATACAATAATAACTTCGCAATGTACACGACAGAGAGACGAAAAAGACAACGAGATAGCTCTCGGAACGCTAAACGTTACCCCATACTTATTAATAACAGTTAGATTGCGCTTGCAGCCTCAATAATAAGACAAAAAACTTTATATCTTACAAGACATTCTTGCAACAGCAGCAGTCTCTAGAGAAACATGTTAGTAAATTATGTGCTAGGAAATAATAACTAGAGTTAATCAAATTGCAAATTTATATTTCTCATCTTGTTTAGAATTTCATTTCACTATGTTCATTTATTATTCGTTTGTTACAAAGTGTGTCAGATTTTTTAAAATAGCAATGCATTATAACTATAGATCGAAAACAATTTTTATATCAAAGGCTTGCAATTGTAGGCCTATGGGCTATGGGATTAGGTTATATATCATAATTCCACACACGCAACACCCTCACGGTGCAAGAGCGCTCGTGCAGCCGCTCAGATTTAGGTGTAGGCATGATATTGTGCATAGCATTAATTAGGCCTCCCTTCCACAATGCATATTTCGCATGCAATTTTACATGCAATTTTGCATGCAGTTTTGCATGCAACCATCTTATGAGAATTACAAGGCAGAATGTCCTTAACTGGGTTTCATGCAAGCCGTGTATGAAACCCAGTCAAGGAAATCGTTGTTATGACAACGGTCGTCCGTCTGCCTTAACACGGTTGCATGCAAAATTGCATGCAAAATATGCATGGTTGAAGAGACCCTAACGTAAACGGGCAGAGTTAACGCTTAGGCCTTTTGCGTTTTACCGGGCTCTTCTAATCTTCAACTGCATGGTTTAGCTTTAAATAATGTACATGTAGGCTCTTTGAATAATGTACATGTAGGCTCTTTGAATACTACACTGTACACTGTAATAATTCCTCCTTTTGAGTAAAACAAACGTTCCATTTTTGGATAGAATTTTTTTTTCTCCTGTTGCGAATATAAAAACGTGTTACTTACTTGGAACATTGAAGATTTAAGTGTCCGGGCGATCCAGGTGTGATCTGGATGACAGGATACAGTCGGATTGAACTCCGTCGACGCTGGGCTAACGGGATGCCTGCAAGAGAGTCCCCCGTGTCATCAGTGGCTACAAGGACTTCCTGCTCCAGTTGATCCACTCCATCGCTGGACGCTGAGGCAGAGTTGAGAGTCTCGAGGGTGACGAGTATTCCAGGGTGGCCTTCCGCCATTCTTCAAATCCACGCGTTCAACGTTATAACCGCAACAAAACCAAGTTTGCAGTCTAACAGATCAGTAGGCCTTGCTATAATTGCTACGCTTATGCTACATTTAGTTCTCGTGACAACTTACGTTTTTAGAGCAAAAATATTATCTGGCGCTGTATACAATGACTAGGGCTGTGCTAAAATACGAGGAAGCAAAAGCGAGTCTGTCAGTTGTTCAGCAGATAGCCTAAGCATATAACAATTATATGCTCCCTCGTTGCGACAATGTGGAATTACACTGCAGCCGAATTCAAATAATCTAAGCCCGCGTTGTTTTGCTCTTAAAATATTTCTATATTATATATCGTACCTTAGCACGGACAGCTGCTGTTACCGATCATGCATTCGTGGTCATAGATTTTTATACGCTGCATAGGCTACAATGTCATAGACTCTCGATGTTCATGATTTAACACACACACCGCGTGGCTGGCGTTAGCGATTGCAGAGCGCGGAAACAATCTCCAAATCAGTGTGACCACACCAATAACACTCCATTGCGGCATTTATTTTTTCGTACTTGGCATTTTCAAGAAATGATGCTATCTGTCAGCTATTTCGCCAATAATCGCCGTTAGAAACACAAAGACACGCACTGCATTATTCCGATGATCGTTAAATACCAGCATTTGTTTGTTTCTAAACAAACATCAGTGTTTGTTTAGTCTCATCGAAACCGAAGGATAATTGTAAAGTCAGATCGGTCTGGTCTGGAGGTTATAACCGATGCCCTGTATGATACATTGCTGTCATGTTTGATGGCACTACCGCGACATTTATGTCATCAGCGCTCCGTGCACCGCTTGAGCAAAGACGGATCCAGAGATGGGGGGATGTATCACCCCACCAGCAGAGCAATGTTTTTAATCGTAACAAAATTGTTGATTTAGCAGTGTCAGATGTAACAATGAGCGGTATAAACACGTTTTACGCATACGAAATGGTCTGAGGTGACGCTTAAGATCAAAGTGAAATTGAACGAACTTCACAGAAGTCTGGTCCTGTCTGGCTAGATGGAATTGATAAAGGACGAAAAATGGAGTACACGTGTACAAAGTTATAGATATTCATCGTTTGTGGGGGGGGGGGAGGGGGCCACAAACGAATCCTGTTTCCGTCCTCGCGCTTGAGATGCTCACCAGTCGCACGAACATTCAATTTCCGACCAGTTTTACGACACAGCGGCAGCTGAACCGTCATTCGTTCGCTCTGCAGGACGATGAACGCGTGACTGGAGGCGATCCGCAGACGATATTGTCGTAGGCCTTTGGTGCGCTACATGTGTACGTAAGACACGCAGAAATTGAGAAAAGAATTGATCTATTCGTTAGACCTACATCGCGCGTCCCACACGAAATTGGTCGCCTATCGCCTATTTTGCTAGGCCTACATCAGGCGACTCACACTATGGAAACTTTTGCGAAGATCTAGCCCACTGTGCAGCGCCAAACTGTACAGTGCCTGCTGTACTGATCCAGCGCCGTATCTGCCTATGCTACTACTATTATAAAAATGTTGTACTAAGTAGCCAAGCTTATATTTCGGTTGACAAAATACGGCCTACATCAAGCTAGAGCTGCCCTTCTTCCAACTGCACCCCAAACCTGGAGTCAAAATATGCATATAATTTGTTTTTATGTCAAAGTGCGATGAAGCATTTAATTAATTAAATTTTTTACTTTGTGCGCCGTATTGCTTCTATCCACCCCCCACACCCCCCCCCCCTCCTAGCCCGTATATCCGGGCGATCACCGCTGGACGACGAGTTCTCTGATTGATGTGTAACTCAATATCGTCAGCGATCCACCGCCGTAGATCGTCGCCGCGGCGCTCTCGCTCTAAAGCGTTTCCGCACAAATCTGATTTCTCTCAGAAATCCCGTTCCTCTTGCTGCGTCTTCACTCCTTCTCGAGTGCAGTGCTGAAATGATTTCACAGCAGGCCAACACGCAAGAGGGGGCAGTGGTTAAATTGAAAAGTGATAGGTGAGGGGTCCCGTAGTTTCTAAAAATTTGCATATCAATTTTGCATAAATAGAAGCGTCGCCATAAATTTACACGTACATGTAGAGTGGCGGGTCTGAGACCCGGCGGGACCCGGCCCACTTTAACCACTGGGGGGCCGGGGGGAGGCCGGACTGAGTCTTAAAGGTACATTTTCCAGTTGCTGCAGCGGCCGAGGAGAGGGAAGGAAAGTTCCGGGGGAAATCAGGAACCCCTTCCGCAAAACTTGATTGTATTTACTTGATTCCAGATCTAGAGGCCATTTAAAAAAAATAAAAAATAAAGGTACCGGGCAGAAACAGTACGGCGTTCGTCTTACGACGCACGCCGTAATTACACTCCATCATCCATTCAGCTATAGACCCATATCGCAGCGGACAAAAGATTGAATGTGTAGACTCAGTCGATAGTCAGTATGTAGTTCACAGTCGCCACGGCCTCGTGTCACCAGCGGAAGCATCTTTTTCTTTCACCGGAAGTTAGTCCATTCAAAATGGCAATATGCCGACTATGCAAAGTGTCGAGTTTGTAGAAAAGGGAGACGTGTGTCAACAACGTCTAGAGCGATTTCTTCGAAAGAGCGAGAAATGGCAAATATGTGGTCCAGTATGATTACGAGGTAGTCTCAATTAATTTTTAAGGCAGCAGCTGGCACATGGCCTTCGATACGCGTACTGCGGTCTATTATAATGATGCTGACAGTCTGCACACTGCACAGCCCGATGCAAGTAGTTCATTTCAAAAGACGCTTTACCGGAATTTACTAGTTTACGAAAACTATACATCCGACGGAAAGTGTAGCTCGGCTGAACATAATTCTTAGAAATTGACGGCTTTTTCGGAGATTCGTCAAAGAGTAGGCCTACAAGGCTATTGCTTCTTGTGATGCGCGCTACATGTACTTTTTGCTAATTTATTCTTGTTGCAGCACGTGCCATCTAGGCAAGGTTATAAATCGCAATGTATTTCAGCACTGGTGTGTTGGCAACCAATTAGGGAGGGGACGAGGGGTACAGAGGCGAAACCAGATCAGACTGTCCCTCTCAAAAACATTTTAGTTGAAAATTCTTAACTCAGAAAAGGCTAAATTTGTCTATGCATGACCCGAGCTTTTTCAACTTTTTGGGGGAAGCCATTTTCCAGCCCCAATCTCAAACTACACTGTCTTGCGTAGGCCTGCAAGCAAATCGTAGGCTCGGTTGAAGAAAAAGTTATAAATAGCGGAAAGATCTTGTAGCCGGCGGCCTTACAAGCACCCAGCGCATCTCGCGCGACTCGTAAAGGTGCAACTAACTGATTTAAGCGCTGGCTGCCCGCTGTTCGCTGCCATTACCTGCCTCCCAGAGGTACAGCGCTTTTCGTTTAGGTTCGGAACCGTCACGTTGCTCCATTAGGCGCTAAGTATTTTGTGGCTTTTCCTTCCCAATGCCGCTGTTTTTAGCAGAAAGCATTTACTTGTACAGACTGCTATAATACGAACCTCTGACTCTGCTCAGCGCGTAACTCGCTACGCCGAAGTTATCGTGCGTTGAGTCCCTGCATGCCTGTTGATCTTTAAAGCCGCTTAGCTCGTCGGGTTCTAAATGATGATGATTTTCACGACGCAATTCTTAGGTCTTAGGCCTAATTCTTGTTCCGCTCTCAATTGTTGGTGAAATACTTCTCTTAAGCTTGAAAACCTATGCAGTAGTTCTCAAAAATTCTCGCAATTCTCAGAATTTTCGAGCAAAATATCGAGCGCGAGTCTTGATGTTTAGCCTATGTACATGTAGACATATGCGCAGAATAACAACTACTGTACTGTGTCATCAACAAAGAAAAAATGAAGTCAAAGATGGAAAACAAAGTTATTTGGAATGACTGCGCGTTGTGTTGTACAGATGACGTTGGGTCATGCTGCGTCTTTATTCGCACGCTATCGGTTTTTATTGACTCTGATTACATTTCTGAAAGGAGTGTCTCGAGGGGCGCGATAGCTATTTCTTCTGATTTGACGGAACTTTGATCTTACATCAAGAGTCGCTTTTGTTGTCGCGTGCCGGGGATCTGTATAACACTATTGCTCAGCGTAACACTGTAATTGTTAGCAGCTCACGCGTCAGTCAGTCGATGCATCTGAAAAATAAGAACCATATGCCTACTTTTTCCACCTATTTACCGCGCCAGTAGCCTATTTACCGCGCCAATAGCCTATTTACCGCGCCAATAGCCTGTTTATTGCGTCAGCAATGGTATTTCATCATTATTTTCGCCTATAGTCTACACGCTCGCTATTTTCACACGAGCTTGAACTAATAATCTATATCGCCGTGAAGTATTTTAAATCAATATCGTACGGGTAGGCATGTACTGCCATTCAGCCTGCCTGCACAGAATTATACCAAATCTTATACTTACGATGAAGATTCATGGAAGACTGAGGCACGCCTGAATGGGACACCGCTGAACAAAGCAAAGCGAGTTTTATCTCACAACGGGGACACATAAGTATTTATGTGAGTCGCAAGGACGCGACCTGCTTGTGCTGTTTGACAAAGAGCGGTGTCTCGGTGGAGTCCTACAGTTTTATTGGGATTTTTTGTTGCTGTGAAATTAACTTAGTATATAGGCTAGGTTAAGTTGTATATGTGTGGCCCCAGGCCTGTGCGTGGCATGTCGAATACATAGAAGGCTCGCATTTTCTCATTTAGACAAGATTAGACAACGGGTATGTTGTAATTCTGTGTCATTGCCCTTTTAGTTCTATCGTGCTTCTGTAGCCTATGCTACAATGCCTTCGATAGATCCGTCAACAACATCACGTCTGAGAATAACGCGGAGAAAGTGCGGCGAGAAAAATCAAAGGGGATCACTGGGCACTCTGAAGCAGCACGTGGGTTGGTTGCTCTCTTAATCTCACTGAAGACAGCGTCCATTGTAAGGGAAAAACTCTCCCGTGAACGGCGACTAGATGTATGAGCCTGCAGCGAGGCAGGAGAGCATGCATAAAACGCGTCTTAGGAGGAAGATAAAGGGATGATGCATACGCCCTCGCGTACACATGTAGGCCCGTATATGTAGGTCGGCGCCGTGGACAGGGCCATGGCGTGACGTGGCACTTGGGCGAGGAAGGGAAAAGAACGTGAGCTTAACGGTGAGATTAATGAAACTTGAACTTACGGTGCTTAATGCTATTTACAAGGGCGCCTGCGGATTAATCTTTAAAATAGCATGCCAACTACGTCCTGATTCCGTGGTCAGCAGTGGCGTAGCCAGTTATTTTTTCACGGGGGGGCAGTGGGGTGCCAGCTTAAAATGATAGGGTGGCTGCCGTTGGCAATTAAAGCGCGCATCGGCATCGTGAGCCGTACGCACGATAAACTGTTTAACCCAAATGAAAATACAAATTTATTTGGATTGGGGGGGGGGTAGCTGGGGTGGTACCCCTTTCATTTGGGGGGGCAGCTGCCCCCCCGTGCCCCCCCGTAGTTACGCCACTGGTGGTCAGGACTAGAATATAGCGTGTTAACGTCACTCAATCTGGCAATATATACATGCAGCTTACTGATGAACGTCTATATTTATTCACTGGTTTTATTTGCGTGAGATGATCAAATAAGACGACATTATCTAGACCAAAATGTACAATATGTATCATTTGTGATTGCTCTTGCGAACGTTCAATGCTGCGCGGGCGAGCACGTATAATTTCGCACAAAACTTGAAGGTTGATCAGCGAATTTGGGATGAATGCAATGCACCTTTATGCGCGCAGGTTGCAACGATTGTACGTAATTATATATCAGCACAATCATACAGACCAAGAATAATACCTAATGTATACGATAATCATGCTAGAGCTTTTCTTTGTTATTGTGTAGTTTAGAGACCGTATGCCTATGTAGCAACGAAAACCACTGCAGTCCGGTTCTACGTCAGTGAGCTGCCACAAAAACGCTCCTCCTTTTTAGTCGCCCTTTTCAACTGGCCTGGGGAGCTCTGGGCTGGAAACCAATTCCTTTTTTTCCCGTTTGCAGAGGGTATGCCATGGCACTATGCTATTGTGTTTAGTCAAAGTCCTACTTGTATCTAGAATACACTTGTATCGTATTTGTATCTAGAATACACTTGTATCATACTTGTATCTAGAGTATACTTGTATCGTATTTGTATCTAGAGTATACTTGTATCGTATTTGTATCTAGAGTATACTTGTATCGTACTTGTATCTAGAGTATACTTGTATCGTACTTGTATCTAGAAACTATTGTCACTGTATGATAAAGATGTCATCGTACCGACACAAATAAGTGTACACGTACACTAGAATGAGCAGCAGTCTGCAGCTGAGTTGCGTCGAATAATTACACGTCGGTGAGACTGGCGTCACGTGGTGCCATGCCGGTGAGGCGGATGTCTCTGATTGGTCAATTAGTCTCTGAGCAGGGCGCTGATGACCCATAGGCCTGCGTGTGCGCTGGCGCTCAAATCGATGTAATGACACCAGGCGTCGCCACTGGCGAACGCAACGGGAGAGCATTTGAAACCCAAACTTTGCTGCTAGGCGCATTTTATATAGCGTAGTAGCGCTTGACAAATTGCATTTGGTGAGCTTGAAACCCGAATGAATGGTACTCGAAAAATTAAAAGCTTGCTCATTGACGCTTCTATTTGAAAATCAAACTTCATCATTGATTTCTTTCCGCTCTGCCATGTTATCAGTAACTGTTGTCATGTTATAGGCCTATGCACATTGTTCTTTTGACATCTTGAATTGATTTCGTGCTTCCCTTATTGTAGGCCACTTATTCACCGCCCTTTCCTATGATGCTGTTAGACTCTATTATATACGAAAACGAGATATTTATTAACAGTTTTCACAAAATGATTGTTTAAGTTAAGTGGGGCCGTTTTCAAAGATCCGATACAGTTATCAGTGTAAATCTCCTAGATGCCGAAATCGGCATACGATTTTGATATCAGCCGAAAATCTGGGGCTTACATGTACGTGGGCATGCATTACGCAGCAGCAGCTGCAGCAGCAGCAGCAGCAGCAGCAGCAGCAGCAGCAGCAGCAACAGCAGCAATAGCATCAGCAGCAGCAGCAGGAGCTACTGCAGCTGCAGCAGCGCTGAGCTCTTCTGTTCTCGTGCGTCTATCGCTTTGACCGCTTCTGCAGCGGCGGCTGACGAATTTTTGACGCCGACTGCGGAGTGGGAAGTGTCGAGCGCTCGCGTGCTTGAATCGTCGCCGAAGACGGAGCCTATAGAACTTCGCAGTTAACGTCGAGACTCGGCGAGCTCGTGACGCCACAGAAACACGTGATACATCGTATCTTTATTCACCCAAAAAGTGTAGCGAACGCAAATGCACCTAGAACGCTAAAGATCTACGCGTTGAATTATAGGCTGCTGCCAGCGTTGTAATTAGCCTGTAAGCATTTGCTGTACCGCAGGCCTCTTGTGTCAAGAGCGTACGAGTTTGCTTACAATAGTCGTATCAGTCGTTGATGGAGAGGCTTTAAATTAAAAGAGGAACGGGTTACAGAATTTTAGGAATTATTTTGAAGGCACGTATTCATGGACGCGGGAACAAAACCGCAGCCTAATGAGTAGAATAAGGAACATTTCCACCTCTATGGATAGCATTATCCTGCTTGTCAGCCCTTTGGCAAGGGCCTGGCTTCTAATCTAACCGAATTAACGATAACTCGATTGATCAACACAGGCCTATATTATGAAAAGTTCGGCTAAGCTCGATGATTTGCGGAAGCATTACGTAGCTTTATGCAAGTTTCGCAACCATTCGATTCAACACTTCTTGCTCTACCAAATTGTCGATGCCGGTGAGTCACTGCAGACGATACATTTTAACCGATCGCATTATTCACTGGCTCTGTCAATACCATTCCCTAAAATGTCCGCTGTTCTACTGGCTCCGCTCTATTCTCTATGATTTGGCCTTTGCGTGACTGTTCGATATGAGCAGAATGTGTCTGCAGCTTCATTGTATTGGTAACAGCCGGGGCGCCATATTGAAACTGGCATGTCGCTACATTGCGCAGGCCATACGCTGTTGCAGCCTTGTACATCGGGTTGTAGGCGATGCTAAACAACTCGCCGAAACTGTCTGCTCTGACCCTTGAACACTGAAGCACTCACAGTTGCCTATACATCTGAGCTATCTGAGTTACATTTTTTAGGCTATGTATATTGATTGAAACGTACTTTATGGGAACGATGTGAGTGCGACTATAAGGCCTTTAGTCTCCCTTTT
This sequence comes from Chamaedrilus cognettii, assembly GCA_034695025.1. NCBI lineage: Eukaryota > Metazoa > Annelida > Clitellata > Enchytraeida > Enchytraeidae > Chamaedrilus > Chamaedrilus cognettii. Next base: position 3,754 of record JAQIWG010005672.1, on the reverse strand, counting down.
TCAGCAGATTGTGTTTTATAGATTAGATTGAATTGAGGCGTTTTTTATTATTTGTGCTCTGCGCTTCAAATAAAATTACATACATACCTATAGTTTATGGGTTGGTATAGACCGATAGGCTTTGTCAAGCGCTGCTGTTTCCACGCGCAATAACCTTAACGGAAGCTCATCTGTGATAAATCTGCCGAAGGTCCGTGTGTGGTTGCATGCTTCATTACAATAGTCTACGAAGTATTCAGCATTATACGATGCAGCTGTGAGGCCCGCACAATAATTGCTACAAGCCCGATCCGATAGCCTGCGGGCTTAGATCGCGGCGTTTTCGATTACCACTGTCGTGTCCTGTCTGCGTCAAACGCCACGAAAATTTTCCGCTCGCGTGTCTTGTTCCGAATTCATCCGAAACGAGTCCATCTCATCTAGAGTTATACCTATAGGCCTACAATCTGACTGGTGGCGGATTCCAGTTAGGAGGACGGAAGGAGGATAATGGGGGTCATAGGCCTGCCCCCTCCCCTCAATTTGACAAATATTTTGATTTGACTTTCTAACAATTATGCCCCTATATACTAGAAAAGAATAGTATCGCTCCTAGCTTCTTGCCTCAGCGTCCTAGGATCCGTGTACACAATCCCAAGATACCTGGGGATATTTTTTAATAAAATGGCGTATTTTATTGGAGCTGGAGATATTTTTATCAAGAAATAATTTTTAATTATCAAAATTATTTTTAAACATTTTCTTATAAAATTGCGCACTTTAAATTTTGGCTGTGGAGATCTTTATCACAAAAAGAAATATAAAGATATTTTGGGTCAGATACCCAGAATCTAGGGATATGCCTATACTTTTTTGATTCAATTGCATCAATGGTGCCAAATTTGAATTTGCTTGTCAGATTTTAGAACAGCAGCTTTGCTTATCTTTGCCGCTTTGACTATACCGCTTTGTCAATCTTTAAAATCTGCTTCGGTGTTCCGTTATTCATAGCATATTTTTATTTTCACCATTCTGTCACCAGACTGTCAGATCTAGGTAGTAGGTATGTATGTGACCGGATACTATGATTGGATAGGCTACATGTGGTGAAAGGACCCATCTGGAATGGCTGGAATTAAAGCGACGCGTTGGGAACAATTCTTTCCGGCAATCAGGCCGGTCGTTAACGTCGGATTTCAGTTACCATCTCCATGCCGTCACACCCTCCCGTCAATAGGCCTAGACTTACACCCTTCGCTTCCGCAGCCTTTGTCCAGCAATGTCATTGTCGCAACTACCCACCCACCCGTCTCGACATTGAAGCTCGTGGGCCTACATAGACGTCGTTGTGTATTGTGAGCGAGTCATGAAATTCCCTGCCACTTCAATTTCGGGGAACGTCACGAATCTAATTGAACGTCTAGATTTTCGCAGAAATTGAATCAGTTGAAAAGCATGTTCGACGATAATAACTATAGAGCCTGCGCAGTGATTGCTTGTATAGCCCATTGTCTAGAGAAGACCTTTTTTAAGGAAGAAAAATGAACAAAATGATCGGCTGTCTTAACAGATCAACATTTTAAATTTGAGGAAGTAACCTTTCTTGGAAAAATCGTCACTGAAAAGGAGGATTAATCTCACATGCCGTTTTACTTTCGGAATTTCCGTCCTGACCTTCAATCTGTAGGAATTGCGATATTCTTATTCGCTTCAACGGCATCATATTGTGTAGTCAAGTTACTACTTACAGGGTTGACGTGGTGCGTTAAATCTCAGTATTTGACAGCGATCTTTAATTCTGAAGAACGTGAACATGTTGATTGTCTGTGCTCGATGCAGGAAGGAAATTGAGGGGCTCAGCAGCTAAAGCCCCCGCTCCGACGAAGATGATGTCTTGTGAATTGGCCCCGGATAATTTTTAAAATAAATGTGACTTTTTTTCACTGAGATGTGGGTTAGACCTCCCCCTGCCCCTCAAGCGAAGAGCTAGGGAGCTGAGGGGGCTGCATGATTGACCTCTTGAAAATGGACTAGCACTGTTGATAATTGCGTCATAAGTTCTGTCAGCACTCTTCCTCCCCTTCCCCCCCCCCCCCCCCCCCGGCCCCAAGTTTTTGAACGGCAAGGAAGAAAATCTTGGGAAGACTTTAAATAGGCTTGTGTATCGCAAAATCTTTGTCGGCTCTTACACGTAAAATCCCCCCCCCAAACAAATTTTTATTTTTCCATGGGCCCCTGGCCCAATGGTGAACCCGTGTCAAAATAATTCAAAAAGACCCTGGTAATGCTTGGCGCAATTTACGTCGCTTTGAGAGCGCTTTTCTTACCGCGCACACGGGCTAAGTGTCGTGCCCTGCATACTATAGCTCTCGCTGCCACACAAATCCCCTTTGCATCCTTTGGGTCAAATATGGGAGGAGGGTTAACTGATCCTCTCTTAAATTATTCTGTGCGAAGCTTCGTTTCACTAATAGGACGATTCTGTTGTGCGCTGTTGTACATGAAGTTAAGAAAAACGCGAGGATTTGAGTTAAATGGTTAATATAATATTAGTTTTGATTTTTATTACATTCATTATTTCTAACGCACATGTTCGGAAAGGCGACATGCATGTATGTAGGCCTGCATTGTATTTTGAGCACAGTGGCCTGCATTATAGACAATAGACTCCCATTGTAGCCTACAGCTGCATGCACAAGCCGTCAGTTGAACGACCTAAACTAGGCTTCCGTAGTCGATTGATTCCACAGTGAAGCTCAACGTTTAGCAAGTCCCTTCTTCCACAAAAGAGGATTTTTTGCAGGTATAGGCCTAACTAATTGAAACCTGCCCTCTTCTCCCTTCCTCTCCTCCCCCCCCCCTCCGCATTTTTCAATGCTATTTCAGCCCCCGGCGCCCGAGACTACGGCTCAAGGGCGAGCCGATATTCGGTCTGCGCCGCCGCGGGAGCGAAAGAGCTGATTTAACTGACGCTAATCAATGTTTATGACTGGCTTATCCCACAGCCCCCGAGCCCCACCGCGTTCTCTCTAGTTTGGCGGGTTTTTTACTGGCTTCGGTCCTTCGTGTAATATCTTCTATCTCGCCCGATAAGTAGCCCGCGCTGCAGCGAAATGAATATTCTTCGACAAAGGAGATTTAGGATAAGAATTAGGCCCCTGGTTCTGTCCGGCCGATTGATCATATCGATATGGGCGGCGCTATAATTAAATTCTGGGGGAGTGGTTAATAGTTGTATCAAAAGAAAAAGTGCACGAGCATGAGTTGTGTCTTGTACATATAGAAGTTCAGCTTGTAATTCGATTGATCTGAACTTGCCGATCAAAGTTACGACCATAGGCGGAAGGGAGGGGGGGGGAAGGGGGGAGCATAGTAAAACGATTACTCGAATCTTTTAAACAGTCAAGTTTTCCTCACTTAAAATACGGAGGCTAGTCGATGAGACCCATTTTTTCAGTGAGAAGGGGGGAGTTAGTCGTCAAGTGTGGTTCATAAAAGCTTTACGAGGGCCAAATTGTAATCAAATTTAGCTCCCAGAAGTGACGGGACTAGTAGAGGAAGGCTAACATCTAAAGTTTGAGGGGGGGGGGGTGAGTTTTATTCCCCCTCTCACCAACCCGCTTAGCCGCCGCCTATGCGTATCGGAGACGGATCGCCTTCACGGAGTTATTCAATGGAGCGGAATTCTGGGAATATCGCGGCCGGATAAGGCGGTTGTAAACCAGGCAGTCTTGGGTCAAAACTTTGTGGCGCGCCTCTGATTGAAATACGGGTG
>JAQIWG010005671.1:0-14246 GCA_034695025.1 Chamaedrilus cognettii | reverse complement strand
TCCCTGCCAGAAAAGTACATTCTCTAACCATTGCTATCAAACCCCCCCCCATCCCTCCACCTGACTTCACACAGACCCAATACGTTTATGCCATTCCTCTCCATCTCATGCTTCACATTCTCTAGCTTTCTCCTCCTCAACATGGTTCGCACGTTCCATGTGCCTATTCTTATGGCACTGCAAGGATTTCGCTGTATGGCGGTCTGGGGGTCCTTGTTGTCCCCCGTGCCAGACGCGACGCCACCGGCGCTTACATAGTTGACCGGTGGCCCCGTTGACGTCGTTATCTTTCTCTTTATTAGCTGTGACACCATGTTCAAGGGAAAAAAAAAATTCTTTTGTGTTTCAGAAATTATCCATTATATTTCAACAGCAATAATAATGTACATGTATGCGCTCGGTCCCGTTCTAGTTCAGACTAATGAATGCATGCATGCTACATTATGACAATAATCAGCATTCAGCAATCATCATCAACACATTGACAAGCTAATAAATAAGTTTGTTAGCGTTAGTCAAGATCCGCAGCCGGTAAAGGTGAGTGCGTGGCTGGAACACAAAACGCGTTGGCACGCTGAATGGCCAGCGAAATGCGTTGTCGCAACCAAACAGTAATATAGTATTATAATATAATGATTTGATATAGTATTTATTTAAGAAGTTTTTTTTTGTATTGTTGAAATTTGACTTACTTGACTTAGGCCCGAAGTAATAGTCATTGCTTGAGCGACGGCGGCTACTTCAGTAACAGAAAATCGCCATTGGAAGTTATAGACGTAACTCGGGCCAAGTGAGCTACTCAAGTTGCCGCAAAACCCAAGGGACCTCCAGAGCTTCTTCAAGCGGTTACTTGGCGCTTACTTGGGTTCCCTGACAACGCTGCCATCTTGTAAACATCGTTCGATTCGATTGTAGTATTTTTAATTAGAAAGTTAAATTTGGTGATAATTAGGACTTCTAACGTGTAATAATGAAACTATCGTAGTGTAGTCGATGCGTTTGAACAATGATTGACGAGTCAGACGTCAATTTGAGGAGTTTATCAACTATTCGGAGGCTGTAAGCAGCGCTCCGAGCCAGGTCGCTGGAGCTCCGTAGCGGTTCATGCATGATGTTTCAGTCATGATGTTTCGATCTACAGTCAGGGTTACCGCTTTGTCAACGAGATGGTCACTGTGGTTCTCCTGCTGCTCATCGCCCCGATGCAGTGTACGTACAGTACAACAGTTACTATGAGAAGCTTTGGTTAGTTCTCGTTGATCAATTAGGCTGAATGCAATTTAGGCCTGTTAATTGTACATCTTTCACTTTTTGTGTAAATTTTGAGATTTGTGTATATTGACAGTATAGGATATTATTTGCGATGCTGTGTTGATTTCATAGGATTCTATATACCGGTAATTGTATGTTTATCTTTAAGTATGCCTAGTAGGCCTAGATGTGTTGCCTATCCGTTGTGTATGGTTGTAAGTATCTCAGATTAGTGATACCGTGTTGGATTATTGTGGGCTGTATTTTTGTACTTATATTGTTTTTAAGTACATATTTACATTGTGCAGCGAACTATATGTAGGACTATATCATTTAAATAACAAAAGCATATTGATGCCTATGTGCAGCGAGCAAGAAGAGATCTGACGACAATGTCTGTCAGCCTGAATACCAGTTGTACGATTATCCACAAGGTGTCGCTTGTGCTAGCTTATAAGTGTTACTGACTTTCATGAACTAATTTTTTTCAAGGCTAATTCTGAATGAATTTTTGTTAACGGATTTGAAATAATCATTACTGTACGGTAATTTGCATTACAAAGTAATGCAAAGATTATGTAATGTAAGATTATGTAAAAAAAAAATAGTATAAGTATAGTTTTCTTTTATATTCTATGTTATTATTCATATTTCATGATTATAATGTGCATGTCAAATTAATGTATGCATCACTAATGAAAGTTAAATTTTCAAATGTACCGGTAGAGGGTGGTGGCTGCTCCATTCAGACCCTGATGTTTAACCCGGATTCCCCCAGCCCCGCGTCAGGGACAGGCCAGCCGTTGTTCCCATGTGGCCAGCAGAGCCACTGCTTCCACCGGGTTCATTCACAGATTCTTTGGTGTAAGCTGTGTGTTTATGTGTGTGCACTTGAAAAGGTGTGCTGTTGTGTGTTTTTGTGTGTTGCCAAGTGGGCATTGGGGTGATCGGTGAGTATGTGGGTCTATCTTGTGTTTGTTTGAGAGTAGAAGTGGTGATTTTCCTGTTCTGAGTTGAGCGAGTTTTCGTCTGGTTTTGCGTGGTAGGGTTTCCTCAGATGTGTCTATTGATGGTGCTTGTTGTTGAATTGTTTTGGTTGGTTCTCTGTTGTGTAGGTATTTCTGAACTGCTGTGGTGTGTATTGCTTTCAGGTTGTGTTGTATTGTTTCATCGGTTGTTAAGGTTGGATCTGTGTCTATTTGGTGTATGTAGGTGTTTTTGTTGAGGAAGATTGATTGCCCGATCGTTCACGGAGGGTCTGTGTTTTGTGTAAGGTAGTGAAGGGGATGTGAGGCTTCTTGTGTTTTCTGCTTGAGAAGTGATGCTTTAAGTTTTAGATTGTTTTCGACTGGGAGTATCATTGTTTCTTCGTGCAGATGCTGTGCATTTGTGTCTGCTGTGCAGCCAGTGGCGATTCTTTGTGCTGAGTTTTGGACTATTTGTAGTTTGTTGAGGTTTGTTTTGGCGGCGATGGATGACCAGATTGTGCTGGCATATTCGATTGTCGATCTGGTGATTGCTTTGTTTGTTGTTGTGATTGTTTCTTTATATTTTCTAGAGGTTGTTGATGTGAGAGCTTTTAGGAGATTGTCTTTTCTGATTTTTCTTTTGTGTTGCTGATGTGCTGATTGTATGTGAGTTTTGGGTCGAAGGTTAGTCAGGGGATTTTAGGGTGTTGTACGGTGGGTATGAGGATGTTGTATATTTGTAGGCTGAGTTTGGTGTTGTACTCTGCTGAGTCTAGAGTGAAGAGAGTGGACGTAGACTTGTCTGCGTTGAGTTTCAGATCATTTTCTTTTGTCCAGTTGTATAGTACGTTTAGGTATGGTGATATTTGTTGCTGTGCTGTATCTATGCTTTGATGTCTTGATAAGGTGATGATGTCGTCCTTGTAGCTGTATTGTTTTACACCAACTGGAGGAGAGCAGATGTCAGACATGTATATGTTGAACAGGACGGGAGATAAAACTCCGCCTTGGGGTACGCCTGTCTTGAAAAGTTGTTGTTTGGATGTTGTGTTTGAGTATCTTGTGTAGCCTTTCCTTCCTTTTTTGTAGTTGCGGATGAATTTTTGAACAGTTGGCAGTATGTTTGTTGGGTGTATTTTTTCCATTAGCTTGTGTGTGTTAACAATATCGAAAGCCTTCCTCGTGTCAAGAGCTACTAAGACTGTCCTTTGGTGAGGTATTTTGCTATTGAAACCTTGTATGATGTCTTCGTTTATGAATATCTTTATTTCATCACAAGCGATAGTACATTAAACAAAAATAAGGGAAACCAGTAAATTAAATATGAAAAATATCCTAAGTACCAAATCAGTCAGTATAAGATACAGCAATAATTGTTGGCTATGCTAGCAGTATATAGTAAATAAGGTTGTACTCAAAGTCACAATATCGTTACAATACTGTTACGGCCTCAACTGTTCATTTACAGTCAACAATGGTAGTTCAGAGCGATAATTATTATAAATTATTTTCGGATAATTTTTAACAAAATTGTCAATGTCAGCGCCATATTTAGCTGCAAGTTAGTTTATAGAGATTTGTTATTAATTATTTTTTATTTATTATTAAGATTTGTCATGATATATTTGTTGTTGGCTAACAACAAATATATCATGACAAATATTATTTTCTAAGCCGTCCCGCTGTGAATAGAAAGACATTGCACGCAGTGAATACAAGTAGCTCAGCGGCACCATTCCTGTGAAGAATTGGCACTGTTTAACGACTGTCATGTCAAACGTTCCAAATACTTTCATAAAAGCCCTCGTCCAGGGATGTGCCAGCCTAGTCAATTTAGTCCTATTTAATTTCAGTGCTTCTAGAGAGTATGTCAGTATAAGAAGGGCCATTGATTGCAACAGATGCACCGTTGTTGTCAGGTTATCTTGTTTTCCAAGCTTGGCCATTATAGCATTAGAGGCACGGTAGAATTTAATCTTTGTTTTTTCAAAATTGCAGTTTAGCTTTGGCCCCGACATTAGATAAACTCTCAGATATCTTGTTTCTTTTACCCACTGAATTTTAGTAGTAGTAGTATTCAATGCTCCACAATTTGAATTCCAGTTTTTTCCGACCCGTAGTGCAACGGATTTATCTACATTAAGTTTTAGGCCAAGCAGCGCCAGCTGTTCACAGCAGAGAGTGATCATAGTTTTGCATTTCCCCGACAGATGGCGCCAAAACGATAATATCATCCGCATACATCAGCGCACTAACAGACAGACCAAACATCTTACATCCAACATTTTTAAAACTCATCAAGAGATCATCGATGTACACAGCAAAAAGTGCGGGACTCAGCACACCGCCCTGCCTAACACCTGCCAAAACCCTAAAGGGTTGGGATATCTCGGTCCCCCAGCGGACTTTACTGTACATTATGCTGTACCAAATATAGCAATTTAATAGCATTTTTGGTAACCTTCTCTTCATCGATTTGATAAATAGAACATAGTGATTGCATTTATTGAATGCTTTACTTGCATCGAGACAACAGATATTCATTGTTGAGTCATTTTCTACATAGTAATCAACTACATTTCGCAAAACATAAATAGCATGTGAGCAACCAGCTTTAGATTTGAATCCATATTGTTTATCCGACGTCAATAGATATTTTTGGAACAGAGTTAAAACGCAGTGCTCAAACACTTTTGATAATACGGGACTTATAGCAATTCCATGTTTTCAATTTTTTGAGTCACGCCAGGATTGTCGCCTTTCGGAATCGGTATAATTATACCCATTCCGAAGTCAGTTGATACAGTACCGTTAACTAACATCAGAGTAAATAGTTTAGCAATGAGTGAAAAAAATATAGGATGGCAGTGGGTTAGATGCTCTGTCATTAAATTATCAAAACCCGCCGATTTCCCTTTGAACAGCTTGGCGACAGCTAATCCAACTATTTTCGCATTCATAATCATGGAGTTCGCATGCAAATTATCATTTGGATAAGTAATAAAAGCATCGTCAAATTCTTTTTGCTTACTTTTGTCAAAAGTTTCACTATTTGGAGTACATGCCGAGCTAAAGTATACTTTAAAGGCTTCAGCAGCTTCCGTTTCATTGGTAACTCCATCCAGTAAAACTTGTGTTTTAGTTGGCTTGCTGACCTTTGTTTTCCAAGTCTTCCTAAATTGTATCGGCTTTTTATATACCAATGATTCATGCAATTCGTTTGAAATGCGGGATTTCGATGTTTTCTTCTCTTTTTTCTTCATTTTGTATTTCAAGTTATTAGCATTTCTATTATTGTAAAGGGGTCCATTTTTTGGTTTATCAGCAGCATCCCAAGGATTGTGAGATTGAATAGACTGCTTCTTTAGTTCAGTCAATGCGCTCGTCCACCACTGCTTGAGGCATCCTGGCTGCATGTGCGGCACGCATGATTGCGCGCTGGCAGTGAGCGCATTCACTGTACGCACGGTTAATAAACTCAGTGCATGCAGAGACGTTAACATCTGACCAACAGCTGTTCACACGAATTTGTTCAAATTAAAAATCATACGATATTACAATTTCATTATAAATTGAGGACAACTCCTTATAACTCGTGTTGTAGTATAAATCCGTATCGCAATGATCCCAACGTAAGTTACAGTTTTCCTTTAGTGGTCGCTTTTTATTATCATTTACTGCTTTATCAAGTAGGGACCCGGACATTTTAAATCTGTAAATATCGGTAGAGTGTGTGGTAAAGTATATGATACCAAGATTCCAATGTGATCTGAAAAGTTTGACCCACTATCAACAGTATTATATTCAAAAACGAAATTCAACAATGATTTTCATACACACATAAAATCTATGATAGTGTAACGTTGCAGTTTTTCATTTGAAAATGTGTACTTGATATCCAGCGATATGCCAAGTGGAGTTACGGAGTCTGGCAGCGTACCAGATCTATCATTGGCCACTGACATTTTATATGTCAATAAAAAATCATTGATTGCTGCTGAATGTGGTGTTATATTGTTCAAATTCTCATTGAGGTCACCCCCGAAGACACAGAACTGAGCTGAGGATTATTCAATCACAGTGGAGGCATTAGCTAGCACTTCATAAACGATATTCAGCGAGTTCCTGCATCCGTCTTACAAGGCGTGTACATGGCTATAAATAGCATGTCACAGATTTGTAGAGAAACCATCCTTTCAAACGTCTGAACATGTGTAATGGCTTTCTGAAAAGAGTTCTGGACCAAGATCGCCGTACCGCCATACGGTCTACCACCCAGGAAACCCCTCATAAGTGCTGTGTCCATAGCAGAAACGCCAAAACATTTGTAATTTTTGTTGAGATCACACAATTTGAACATTGTTGAAGGGTTTAACCAATGTTCGGAAACAAAGATCAAGTCATATTTCATGCTTTCACAAAGTTCATTTAGAAATGTACCGCCCGGACCAAAATCATGTAAATTTAGCCCAGTAACTGAAAAGGAAGAAAGTTTTGTTTTTTGTTATATAGCGGATATTAGTTCATTCAAGAGTCTCCTGGGACCACAGCACTTTATTTTGAGTTGAATTATCTGTACTATTTTTGCTAACAAAAGCAGCATCATCGCTGCCTTCAGAACTAGCCTCAGATGCGCTGCACTTCATTAGACACATTTGTCTGCGGTCATTCTCCTCTGCAGGACTGCCCGCCTTGCGCTTGGCAGCCGCAGTAGAGGTTGCTGCATCAGGAACGGGTGGAGCGCTCTGATTGGTTGCCAGCAGATTGGTAGGCAGCGTTGCTCAGCGACAGAACACTCCAGTCGCCAATGACTTCCGTCGCCAAGTTTTTCCCCTCAGCGCCCAAGCCCTGCCCTCCTTGGGCAGCCCCCGCCGAAGAAAAATCAGTGTGAGCAGAGTCTCGGCACTCAACCCTCACTCGCGCTCTGCTGGACATCCCTCTGCCCTGCCGTCGCAGTGCTTGATAAGTCGAGCTCGTAGTTACCTGACGCGCCCCTCATAATAGGACCCGACTGCCCCCCTGCCCCCTGCTAGCCCGACGCGCCCCTCATGTACATGGGAGCACCTGACTGCTTCCCCCGCCCCCTGCGACGCATTTGAGTGATATCGCCAACGAGGACTGAGTATCCGCTCACCGCCCTCCTCCCCATCTGTGGGTCTGCGGCCCGCCGCCTGTTTCTTAAAGTTCCATTCCCGCATGCCGACGTATATAGGGAGCAGAGACGTGTTGAACAGTGTTTCTATATCTGCAGTCGGAATGCAGATACGGAATGCCGCGGTGTCTGCCCACCTTCTCGCCACTTTGGCCGGATAGATGGACAAAACACGGACCTTCTTGCATCTTGTCAGATACGCCTCCATTGAGTCACAGTCACTGCGCTACAGTCGGCTGTGTCATAATCGCAGTGCTTACATTGAGCTGAGCCGGAGTAGTGTCCATAGCAGCTGCGTCGTCGACTGCACAATACTGTTACGATCTGTGCTCGACCCAGCAACCGCTGCTGCCTGAGCAAAGCTAAATATATCAAGCTGATGATTGACCAGCTGCGGCGGCATGAATGACACGGATGCCAACTGGGCTCCCAGCCTATTATCAATGGCGGTCAGAATCTGATCCACATGACCCCTGAGCGCTGTTTTTTCCATCCGTATGCTGTTCATTTCAAATTCAAATTTTTCAAGTTTATTGCTGATAACAGTTACGTCACCTTTTTCAATCCGCAGCTGTGGAAGTAGCTCCGGATTGTCCGACACATACTTAGGCAATCGCGCATTCAGCCCATTCTCGTCAGTGAAGGCTAGCAGAGTGAAAATATCCTCTACTTCATGTTTCTGTTTCTCGGCGCCACCCTGTCAGCCCGGCAGGCGAGGCGTGTTATCGACTCTCAGTGAGAGGAAATCGTCGATCAGGCGCTCTTTCGCTCCGCCAATCGATGCTGCATTGTAGAAATCACATAGTCTTTATCATTTTTGCCGGCAATTTAGCCGCATAATGAACTGTAAAGCACAACAAGTTACAGAGCACAAAGTTTACGTCTGCCATCTTTGAGCAGTGCACACACTTTATGTTGTGGAGTGCTGTACTTGTAGAATGGTTGGTTTTGAAACCGTGTTTTGGCGGTATGTTCGGTGTGTTTTTGTTATTTGTGGTAAGATGATTTTTGGAGGGTTTTGGACCATTTCTACATCTTTTATAACATTGTTTATCCTGATAATCAGCTGAGGGAAATTAATATTTGTTGTTACAATAATTTTCGTCATATTGACTGACAGCTTCACATAAGAAAGTTGCACATACAATCAGTTGCATAAATCATTTTCAGTTTGGATTTGATTTCATTTATGAAATCAAAAAAACAGTTTACCATGTAATATGAAACAATGAAATTTAAACTTAAAAGAATAAATATGGTGCGAAATAATCCCTTGACATGCGAAATACTGAAAAAACATGAAATTTAGCTGCAAGTTATTTCTGCTGTTTTGATTCAGAGAAATTTAGCTGCATTTTATTTTAGCATTTTTTGAGGACTGTAAATAGATTGTGCAGCGTAATTTTTGTGCATGTAATTTTTGCAAGTTTGGTGGTCGATTCGCAAAATTCGCGAGAATGACATGCACGCGAAAATTTCATGTTTTACTGTAATCCTTGTAGGCAGCTAAACAGAATACCTGCCAATGCTCAGTTGATCATGTATTTTTCTATTCTGTTAATTGCAGGGAGTGACGCGTGCAAGTTCCTTGACATCACAGCCAGTTTTTTGGAGTTCAAACCACGATAGCCGTATGCCTGATAGTTCTGCTCTCTAGCCTCTACCAACAATTGTTAAAGACATTACATAATAAAAAAAGTTAGCAAATTTTTCATTTTTCTCAGCATAATTAGTGATTTCAGTGATACCACTCAATCTAGAGAGAAAATACTTAGATTTTATACCAACTCATAGCAAATCAACGTGTAGCACGCAGAAGCACTCTATGCTGTCGGAGAGAGTGGGGCTCAAAAAGCAGGAATTACGCGATAAATTAATATTTTTTAACAGCTCCAACAAAATTCAAAAATACAGCTGAATGTTGAAAAACACAGAATTTGGCAAAAAATACATTGCTTCAGGCTTCATATTATTTCTTGTTATATTTTATGCTAAATTGCCTTTTCTGGATATTACTTTTCAAATGATTTACATGGTTGAGTGATTTACATGGTTGAGTGGTATCACTTTTTTGATCATCATCTATTTTTATGAGATGTTACATTAATTGACATCGAAAATTGTCAACGAAAAAGAAAATTTGAATAGTTGTCATTGAACTGAAATAATGCTATCATTCTTCTATAAACTGTTTATGAATTGCAGTTTCAATTACAATAAAGACAGCTACAGTTTATCTTTCATCGTATACATACTACATTGCGTATGTTATTGATAAATCGCGATCAATTCCTTAGAATATACTGTAGCACATGAATTTTTACTGACATTATTTTGACGGTTATATAACTCAAAAATTTTGTTGCACTTAATTTTCACGTTTTTAAGGACTGTTCATTATATAAAGCACCTGCAGCTTTATGTTGGCGCATGTAATTTTTGCGAGTTTTGCCGATTCGCAAAATTCCCCAAAATGACATACACGCGAAAATTTTATGTTTTACAGTTTTTTGGGTCTACAGCGTGTAACAATGTTATTTCAATTTTTAGTCTACACACATGCACAACGTCTTAATAGAACGCGAAAAGTTTACAGTTTAGAAATAAATGATTATTTTTAAAATCAGATGTAGTGTTTCATCAGACTTCTCAAAAAACGTGATTAACTGATGCTACTAGTTTAAATTCAGTTATCATCTATGAAATAGCAGTGAACAGATGTTACTAGATTCTATATTGATTTACATTTCAGTCATCAGTCAATTACAATATTCTGCTTTAATAATGTTATTGAAAGTAGGCGCTTTTGTTCAGTAATGCTAGTCATGTTTAAAGTCGCACATGTCATGGATTGAATAGCAAAAAGTGAATTGAATAAATGTCTTGTTTTAAATCATAACATGAAGTTAAAATTTTATGCAGGTTAAAATAAACAACTGTTATTGCAAGCAATAAAAAAGCTGATCAAAAAGTTTAAGTTCATCAGCCCTTGGTCAAAGACTGAGCAGCTCTCGAGAATGGAATCTGCGCCAATCTATCTTGGTTCCTGCTAATTTGCATATCAGCTGGAGGAAGTTGTTGGTTTTGAAAGTCAAATAGGTTCAGGTTTTGATTAGGGTTAGGGCTGAGTTAGGGTTAGCGAGTTTGGAGTAGGCCTGCGTTATGGTTAGGGCTAGGTTAGGGTTAGGGCTTGTTTAGGCCTGCTGAATCATTTTCAAGTTTCCTCCAGCCCATATGCAAATTAACAAGAGCCAAGAGGGATTGGCGCAGATTCCATTATTGCGTGCAGCTCAGCCTATATTGTGGCAGGCTTCGTGGAGTTTTTGCAAGCCCCCCTTGGCTTTGAGTTCAGCTTCTTCAGTTAGTAGCGGCTGTGCTTCCCTCGGGTCTCTTCTTGAACTTTTCAGATGGAACTGAAATATATCAAAGCAAATTCATGAAAGTTCAGTTAAGGAAAAATGTAAAAAAAAATTCTACAGCAGTCCAGCTGGAGGAAAAAGTCTTAATCCCTTGTTTACATTAACATTAATCATGTTTACATTAATTATGTTTACATTAACCATGTCTACATTAACATTAACATTAACCCATGTTAAAATGTACTGGATACAGTTCATAATTTATTCTAAAACATACAATTTTTCTGCATGTTAATTTGACTCTTAGAAATTTAACTGCACTTAATTTTAGCGTTTTTGGGGACCGCCGATTATCATTATAGAGCCTAGTTTATGCAGTGGTATTTTCACGCATTGCAGTTGTATGGATTTGCGAAATTCGCCAAAATGACATGTACGCAAAAATTTCATGCTTTCCGTATATCAATAAATGCAGTTCATTGGTTCTAATTCCGAATACATACTGGAAGTGAGAGCACTGATGAGCTGGGATGTTGAAGAGGTGTTCTAGTTGGTCACTCAGAGTCGTCGATTGTGGAACGCTGAGGCTACAGTTCTGTTGAGATCGATTCTCGATCTGATAAAACAATTAAATGCAGTTTAATATTTAAGATCAAACCATTTCATTTCAGTTTTACTTAATAACAAATAACAATCTATTGACAAAAAATTTCGTTTTTTGAAGTCAGGCCCAATGTCGACAATGCCATGAAACTTCAAAACTTTACTCTAAGTTTAAGTTAAGGCTGCATTTGACTTCTGAATTTTACACTATGCTGCACTCCAGAAAAATAACAGATCTTTAAAACATTCTATACTGCTTGCTTAAATTAATACAAGCCACTAATGCATGTTGTCGTAAACGTTTTGACAAACCATTTTGGTCGAGGAACGGCGGAATCGTTCCAGGGTGCATGGTGACACATGTGATGCACATGTGTAGACGTGTGGAGGCCCTACTCCCGTCGTCATCTGATTCTGCATCTCTCTTGCCCCTCTTGATCTTGTACCGTGCCTTGAGGAGTTGGAGTTGTCCCACAAGCTAAACAAACAAACGACATTTAACATACAGAACAATAAAACTTGAGCAAAGCACACTAGCGATTTAGAATATTGTCCTATATTTTATTCAGATCTACTGTAACATTTGTTTTTAAATTGTATACAACAACGTAGCTGCTACTTTAATCTAGGTGAACAAAAAATGCAAAGAGAATATTTTATCCAGAGCTACTGTAGCCTTTATGCTTAAATTGTATACAACAGTATAGCTGCTTCTTTAATCTAGGTGAACAAAGAATAGGCCTGTCGAACGATACCATAAACACTGCTAAAAGAAATTGAAAGCAGAAATTGTAGGCTATGATCAAGGGTGACACAAAAAGATGTTTTAAATTTGTATTCTCAAGTTACTTACTAGGCTCCACTGTTAACTGCGTACTATATCAGGCACAAGAAATGGTAACAGCAATCCAACGTACGATAACCTATAGACACAAAACTCCAACCCTAACGCGGCTATAACCCTATCTTACTAATACAGCTCTAATCCTACACGTATCATACAGCGCTGCATCACGGTAACCCTTTCCGAAGAACAACCCTCAAACTGACCTTTTCAGCTGCTCTGTGGTCCGCCTTGACAATATTTAGTCGCAGCCGCCTTTGCTGCGTTAGTCGCACTGTCGGACCTCTTGTTTTCGATCGCCCAGGAGCACTATGAGCAGCGCCTGTCTTGCTTCGATGAACGGATTGCTGGGGGTTTTGTTGGGAGGCTTTTCCATTGCAATTTTCAAATAAGGTGAACTTAATTAAATTTGTTAATTAAATTTTAAACATTAAAAAACACGAGAATCATGGCGGCGGGCTTCGCTGCGCATGCGCAGCATTGCGCACTTAGGAGACTTTTCACGATCAGCGGAGTAACTGTCAGAAAACAGTTACTTGGCCGAGTAACGGCCGAATAACATCTATAACTACCGAACGACGATCGCTACTTGGCCTTTACTCAGCCAAGCGTTATTTGAGTTGCGACCGCTACTTGGACTGTAACTTCGGGCCCTAATATCTTGACAACGCCCGCATAGACATCCTGGTTGCAATACTCCAGTTCTTCCTGTCGGATGATATTCTGCACGCCTCCCCTATTGTCATCCTTGCTCTCTTGCAGTTCTGCACTCTACTGCTTGGTTGAGTGTTGGGATTGGAGGCATTTGAACCTCGACTCGTTCCGTGATGAACTCGCACTTACTGTTCTCTGTCGTGATGACTCGATGGCTCAACTACTGACGATCGCCGCCGGGTCAGACATCACGACGACGATGATCATGCAGTATGACGTCACGCCATCTGTGCTGCTCGCACATCAGGCTGCGCCGAGAGTCCTGTCTCGCTTTGCAAGCAGCCATCGGGTGCTTGGTTCCACGACGAGTGTCGCGCGACAGAGATACGCACGAGGGCTCTGGAGCGCAAGCTACAAGCATCTGGTGACCCAGCTGATCGCGCGACGTGGATCGACAGCATCAGGACGATGCACCGCATGTTCAGTGTGAAGAAGGCTGCGCATACCACAGACATGATCTCGGCAGAGAGCGGTGATTCAAAGCGTTTGTGGCGCATACTGAATGCGACGATGGGACTCTCCAGAGCCTGATCCACAGATACCTCATTCTACAGATGACTTCACAACCTTCTTTCCTGATGTTTCTCGCATACGCTCCCTCACCTCCAGTGCTCCCCGCCTTTTTTCGCTGCAGCTCCCCCAGACACACTGATGAACTTTGAGCTCGTAACTGAAGAAACGGTCACTCAACTTATAATGAAATCTCCGACCAAGCATTCACAAGCTGATCTTGTGCCTTCCTGGCTAGTGAGGAAATGTGTGGGGCTCCTTACACCCTTCCTGCCTGATCTCATCAACACCTCGATAACTAACGTACTATACCAGAGCGCATGAAAATGGCCATTGTAACTCCAATTCTCAGAAAATCGAATCTTGAACCCTTGGATATCAGCAATTTCAGGCCTATTTCAAACCTATCCTTCTTGTCCAAGCTTCTGGAGCGCGTCATAAGCCCTCAAGTGACTGCGTATCTCGAAAGTGGTGCTCTGCTACCTCAACATCAATCGGCCTACAGAGCCAACCACTCCACTGAGACATCTGTGCTGCAAATGTTCTCCGACCTAGTGGCTGCATCCGACGCGATAGATATCTCCCTCCTCGTCCTTCAGGATGTCAGTGCCGCTTTCGACACTGGCTTCGATTTGTGCAGCGCGTGACCTACAAACTCTGTGTGATGGTCTATAAGGCTCTGCACAACTGCGCGCCTCGCTACCTCACCGAACTTGTTGTGTCGACCACAAACACTGCGACTTCAAGGCGACCGCTTTCTGCAGAGAGCCACTCCATCGTACAGCCTCAGAGCAGACTCAAGTTTGGCGATCGTGGTTTCTCTGTGGCAGCTCCGCAGGCCTGGA
>JAQIWG010005670.1:0-14247 GCA_034695025.1 Chamaedrilus cognettii | reverse complement strand
CAAGGGGGTTAATTAAAGTTTTCATAACAACCTAGGCAACTTTCACCACCCACACCCACCCACCCACACACCACACCCACCCACTCATCCCCACGGGGTTTAAGGGTCAGATCATTAACGTAATTAATCACTCCACTTAACTGGCCCAATAACCCCTTCCTTATACTACCTACTACTATTACTAATACTACTACAATAATACCACTAATTTGATACCTACTCCCCTTGTTACAAACTCACTTCAGCGTCATTTATGACCAACGTGGGCGGTGTTAGCCTACATTCAATAAAATCTAATTTACCTGACTAACATCGGATTACTAATTTATCTATTTGGACTCTTTGATCAAACACCGCGGGATGCATGGGAACCATGAGCATATGGGCCTAGAATATAAGTGTATCAATAAACTCAGCGCAGCCAAAGCCAATTTATTGGTTTAGTGCACGTTTCAATGTCGGGAGAAGTTGTTGCCAGTGTCATTTTTGTCGGTATTGCTTGTTTTTTAGTAAAGTTCTGACGCTAATAGCTAGCTGTAAGCTACTATAGGCCTATGCGATATATAAATGTTGGTTTGTTCAACATACAGCAGTTTCTATTAAAAAAATATATAATTTTTCGTCATATCTAACCGACCGAGCAACTATTCATATTTCAATGTTAATATTTGGCCAAATAACGTACTATTCCATACGGCTGAAGCCTGAAACGAATAGGGTGTCGCAAAAAGGACGATATATCCCGTGAAGGTACATTTATATAAATATACTAGGTCTACGCGTATGCCCATTTTGTCGCAGGCAGTATAGACAATTCAAAGTGGGTCACTCAGTATTCAATATAGTGCAAGTTTATAGTAGCGTCTGTAGCCAAGACACAACTACGTTATTATTACCAACCCTCGTAGCTCAGGCGGCGTGCTACACGGGCCGCGGGAAGGACGCCAGCTTATTTATCTATGCGCCCTTGACTGTATGACGTACGTTGTACGTTGTGAGCACTTCTGAATTACTCGCCCAGCCCGAACACACACACACACACACGCTCCGGCCTTTGTTTTAGCGATGTTTGAGAGTCGAGCGTTTATTGTGACTGCTGTGCACATGCTGTACAAGAATCGCAAAAACTGATCTTTTGTCTTCTTTCAAGTGCGCCCTTAGGCCGTGTGACTGTAGTCCGTAGCTAGCATGTATAGCGGTGTTTGTTTTGAGTAAGAAACAACTGCATAGCCTCCTGCCTATAGGCCTACATACATAATGTGTCAACGTGTGCGCGGTAGGTAGGCATAATCATATGCACTGGAATCTGAGTCATGAGTGATTTGTAATCCATGGGAACAGAGCTAGGCGACGATTATGTGCACGGTGTAGCCTACAGCGGCACTATGACATCAAGGCTTGATGATCAAGACTAGAGTCATGTATCTTACACACCTACACCGCGCTCCTTGAAAATCGCTATCAAGTTGTGCGTGGCAGACGCATAAGTGACATCATTCACTGCGCAGGTGTTCATTTCACCCTTGAAAACGCCCTTGCTCAATAATCTATGCAAGTCAGTTTTCGTTGTTCATTGCTGAACCATTAAAAGGCTAAATTTTAGTTTGTCATAAACATAAATGGTATTCACTGTACGTCTTGCATCTTTTTTCGTTATCTCGCAACCTTTGTACCTTAAGGATTCCCTGTACGTCTTGCATCTTTTTTTTTATCTCGCAACCTTTGTACCGTAAGGGGCGTCACTGACACTCACTGTTTATATTTATTCTACATTTTATGTCGACATTGTATTTTTGTTGTGTTTTTGATTAGATACTGTAGTACTTTTAGTTGCTGACGGCATTTTATTTCTTGTTTGTTTTACTTTTGATAAGTACTCTGCTACTTTGTGCTGCTGCTTGCACAATCAGTATTGCAATATAAACTTGCAATGGAATCTTTGTTTGTCCACAGCTAACGCTTGATTGCTCCCCAGCATGGCACAAACACGGCATCTCACAGACCCCAAAATCCCAAATCCACCCTCCACCTCCTCCCACCCCACAAGCCCCCTC
Source organism: Chamaedrilus cognettii (assembly GCA_034695025.1). Lineage (NCBI taxonomy): Eukaryota > Metazoa > Annelida > Clitellata > Enchytraeida > Enchytraeidae > Chamaedrilus > Chamaedrilus cognettii. The sequence continues at coordinate 12,193 of JAQIWG010005670.1, read as the reverse complement.
CCACTTCTCCTTCTCCTCCTCATCCTCCCCCCAGGATTCATCTCCCCTCCCTCCGCCGTCGCGGCCTCCCCCCACTCCGACCCCATCATCAACACAGAATCGGGTCGGGTAAGGGGTGAGCGCACCTTCATCCCCTTCCTGGATAAAACCGTAGATGTTTTCCTCGGCATTCCTTTTGCCAAACCCCCCCTCGGACATCTTCGTTTCCGGCACCCCAAACCCATTGAAGCCTGGACGGATATCTTCAACGCCACCCGGGCTCCTAAATCCTGCTATCAGGAACCGGATGTGGAATTCGGTCCGGACTTTTGGGGGTCGAACGTTTGGAATTCCCCGACGCCTCTAAGCGAGGACTGTTTGTATTTGAATGTGTATGTGCCGCGGCCTGCCACGGGGCGGGTGCGTAAGGCGGCTGTACTGGTGTGGATATATGGAGGGGGGTTTTATAGTGGCACGACCACTTTGGGGGTTTATGACGGGAAGGTGTTTGCGGCCGAGACGGGGGTGATAGTCGTATCGATCGCGTATCGGGTGGGGGCGTTGGGATTTTTGGGGCTGGGGCACCCGAGCGCCCCCGGGAATCAGGGGATGTTCGATCAGCTGATGGGGTTGGAGTGGGTGCAGCAGAATATTGGGAAGTTTGGGGGGGATCCGAACAACGTGACTTTGTGCGGGGAGAGCGCGGGGTCTGTGAGCGTCAGTCTGCACCTACTGTCCCCCCTCAGTCACAGCAAGGTATGGGGGTCTCTTTGTGTTTTTGTTATTGTCGATTGTTTGGCACAACCGCTGACTAGCAAAAACTTGTATGGGTCTCTACATACATACAAAAACGCACCTGATACGATTCAAGCAAACAATGTTCTTTCCATCTCCGTTTGCGTGACACATTTTTGATGCGTCACAAATAGATCAGGCGGTTATACACACATGTACATGCATACATAACCCTACGCTCGTGCGTGTAGACCTAGCGAACAAATAAACAAATCATAGATAAAAGAGTGGAAGATTTAGCAATGCAGTCTACATACATAATGCATTGATTAAAATCGTTTGATAGTTCTAGAAGTCGTAATACCTGAGAAATATTTTGTACAAGCAATGTTTGTAATCGTTTCATTTAGAAGAACAAGAAAAGCTGCATTCATTGTACAAATCAATAAATTCTGCAGTAATCAGTCAACTACAGCGATTAAAAAACAATGATATGTGTTTGCAATACGATACAAATTAGGCTATGTGCGGGACCCATATTAAATTAAATGCAGCGTTGCTTATACCATACTGAAGTTCTTACACAGATTTGGCTGGAACACCTAAAGTGCTGATGAAAAACATTTCCTGCTAAGTCAATCTCTATAACCACCCATATCCTGAACCTGCTACTTTTTGAACCTCTTCAATACTATTCATCTCAGTTGCTTGCCGGTGAGTCAAATGTTATATCTCCTAGATACATACATCTGTGTGTAAGTAGCGACATTTCTATTGACGACTATAATATAATTGAAGGTTAAGTGTAGCATTACGCTCTGTTGATGGCCGGCTTCAAGCAATGTTTACTGCTTTTCTGTCACAGCGCTGTAGTACAGAGCGTTGTTAAGGTCACAAGGTCATTTTCCATTGTAATATCGACAGGTCATTATTGCAGTATCAAGGGTGTCGAGTCTATGGGGTTCTTTGAGGTTTGTTGCTAATGCTTCAACTTACTTTGACCATGTATAGGAAAAAAGTAAATTTACTGATAAAGATCGAAATTGTGTGCACGGTTTCAGAGCTCCATTCTCGAGTCGAATGTAAGGCTAAAAAAAGAATTTGTTGTTAAAACTGAAACTTTGCGCACAGTTTCAGCATACTCTCGTCCATTCGGTGAACTGCAAAAAAAGTGTCATCTGCTAAAGATTGAAATATTTCTTCATTTTTAACACGCTACCCTCAAGTCGAAGGTAAGGCTAAAAAAGGATTTTTTGTTAAAGATTTTTTGTTTTTTGTTTTTTAGTTCCAGCGCGCCATCCTCCAATCAGGGGCAGCAACCATGCCCTGGGCGACCCTCTCGGTCGACGAGTCCCGGCGGCGTGCCATCGAGCTGGCGGTCGACTACCTCGACTGCCCCTCCTCTCCCGACCCCCTGGACGTGTCCAACTGTCTGCGCCTCACGCCCGCCGAGCGGCTCGTCGAGACGCAATGGGTGTCGAGGGGCCCCGTCCAGTTCCCCTTCCTGCCCGTCATCGACGGGGTGTTCCTCACCGACTCGCCTACGGAGCTGATGCGGCGGAGAGCCTTCAAGAGGTACGGGGTTGTGCGGAGCCGTAGGATGAATTTGATTTCGGGAGAGGCTGCTTGAAAAAGGACCTAAGACTGCAAAAAATGAACGAGGACTGATAATTATGTGAACAAAACAGTTCAGAACAGATCAGTTCAGAACAGAACAGTTCAGTTCAGAACAGAATAGCTCAGTTCAGAACAGAGCATATCCCAGGGAATATTTCAGTGTGCAGTTGTTCATGAAATGTTATACAATCCTTGTATCACATAGCCGTGAAATGTGATACAAAGCTTCAAAACTAAGCTGAAGACTGATCTGTTTTCACACTCGTATCCCTGATGCATGCTGCTATTTTGTGCGATTTTTTGTTAGATTCCAAACATGCAAGGACTCTATTAAGATCAGATTCCATTTAACGCCAGTTTTCTTGCCAGGTGTCCCATTCTGATCGGGAGCAACCAGAACGAGGGTTCCACCTTTGTGATGTACGAGCTCAAGGATTACGTGGGACTGGAGCGTAAGACGATGAGTCGCGCGCAGTACGTGAACAGCATGGAGAAACTCTTCTACTACCACCCGCAGTACCCAGCAGTCATCGAGCCCCAGGCCCTCAAGGTGCGTGCCCTAATGCTAGTCCGCCTTTCCTATCTCTTTCACCCCTTCTGTCCCCCCCATCCCTCCCCGCACTTTTTCCTCATTCCCCCTCTTCCGTCCCCCCTTTCGATGAACTCTGGTTAAGGCATAGCTAGATCTCTACAAATTATAACATTATGACAGATGAGATTAACACAAGTATGAACAAGAGCAAGCATGCATGGCTCAAACAATTAAAACATCTTGTCTGAAATTGTTTTTCCTGTTTTTAGCCAGACCAGTCCTGCTTTTCACCCACTATTTTACTCCATTTAAATTTAATTTTCCGTTCTACATTCTCAAAATAATCATTGGTTGTCCTCTGCAGGCGATCACGTACCAGTACTCCAACTACGCCTCGCCCGAGGACGCAGACCTCAACCTGCTCGCGCTCGACATGGCGATGGGGGACTCTCAGTTCATCTGTCCAATCAACGAGTTTGCGCGCAACTACGCAGTGGCCGGCCTGCCCGTCTACAGGTATATTGCTGCGTTAGAATAAAAAAATTTATGGCAATAAATTTCAATTAGCAACGTAGAATGTGTGCTTGAGCGCCCGTCACAGCTCATCAGTCCTGGGACCTGGCGAATCAGGTCCAGGTTGTTAAGTCCGATGAAACGAAAATAAAATAATATTTAAACAGCAAGTTTTAGTCATAATTTTTTTATTAGTTTTATTTTTGTTTTTTTTAGTTTCAATTCTTTTAGCTATTGCACGTGCCAAGTACGGCATAGAAAACATTAACTTGGCTATACTTGCTTGGTTTCTACACTCGCTGATATTCCTGCGAAATCTAAAAATAGCAATGGAAGACGATGATTCAATTGTTTTGCACAAACGACCTTCAGGCTAGCCCATAATTTTTTTTGCTTTTACTGTTATCAGTCGATAGCCGACATCAGAGATAAGCATTCAAAAATCAGACATTCATGACTACGAGTCTTGCATGAGCTTATCTAATCTATAGGCCCATCAATGTGCAACATTAATAATTGCTATGAGTTAAAGTAGATTCTTTTATCTATATTAGCTCATTGAAAAGTGCTTCATTGATTGTTTAATTATTTGCATGTATGTATGTATGTATATTGCACTTTTAACACACCAAAAATATGCCATGCAAACGGAGATGGAAAAACAGCATTTGCTTGAATCGTAGGTGCAGGAGAAGTGCAGCAGACTACAAAAGTTGACAATCTCTGATTGGCTGTCTGTTGTTTGGCGCACAGCTACGTGTTCTCTCAGCGCTACAGCTCCAACCCGTGGCCGGCGTGGACCGGGGTGCTGCACGGAGACGAGATCTTCTTTATGCTGGGCGAGGCGCTGCGGCAGAGAACCAAGTACACGGAGGACGAGAAACAGTTGAGCCGACAGATGATGAGGCAGTGGAGCAACTTCGCCAAGACCGGGTAGACACTTAAATAGAAGAGATTGAGAGAGCTAAAAATAGATTTTGTCAAGAAATATAACGTCTCAAACCGACAAAATTTGGTTCACAATTAGTGTTCATAAAAGTGAAAAGGTAAAGGATGTGTATGACGGTTTTTATATGCTGTTCAATTATGTAAATTACATTAAGAATTTGGGAAATGATTAAGTAGAAGCCAGACCTATTACAGAAAAGTCCAATCATATGGGAAGCGAGATGAAGAGGGCCTTATCTTCTAGACTCTAGTCTAGTTTGTAATATGGCTTACTTTTGAATGTTCAACTGCGGAACTGCAGTCTTTTAGAGATTTTCTATCATTATAAATCGATGATCTCTTATTATGAATTATGAACGCTGAAGAATTCTAGATTTTGTAAATAAAATTAACGAAAACGAAGAATTACAATTTCAGTCCTACATAATTTTTCTAAGTGATTGTATTTTGACTTGGGGGCAAGTTTGATGATTGCATTCAATTCAAAAATCTCTTTCAAGTAATGAAGTTATATTGTAAATTAATTGTATATCTGCATGTATTTCAGCTTATACAGATACGCATAATACTGTATATTGATATATTTAGCTTAATATGTAAAGCTAATTTGCTATTCAGCTACAAAAACAGTAGATTGGAAAAACAAACATAGATGATAGGCCCATATGCTGTAGCATATGGGCCTATGACTCTGAAGATTACTGCTGTATGCTGTTGGAAAAACACCCAATCATTCCAGATAATCTGAGATGGAAGCAGCTGGAAAGAAGATTTTTCCATGAAACGGGATAGCTGACTGAAGAGTGTGGGTGTTGATGGAGTCTATGGGGGCTGGAGCCTTCACTGAGATCTGAGGCTAATTCTGGCTCAAATCTTGGCTCAAATCTCGGCTCGATCCATCAAGCCAAGAATCTGTCATGAAAGGCCTCAAAATACTAAACGAACTTGTTGGTTAACTTATTCACACGGTCGATTTAGATTTACAATGCCCAGATTTTAGCTGTCCTGCATGGGCCATGCATTCTGAGCAAGATGAGGATCGTACAGATCTTGGAAACTTTAGGCCTACAGATCACATCATATTCGTAGTCGGTATAGTTGGTGGATGCGGCCCAATCCATTCTTCATTGATCATTTATATGCACATGTGGCAACATGAAATCCGAATGTAGGCTCATCGGCGTTTTGTAACTGAACGAAGACAGCTTTTATTAATTTTTCTCTGGATTAAAGATATCGAATTTAACGTCCTTGTTGATAGACCTACACCAACTTGCAACGAATCAGTTATAAATGAATTACTGGATTGTGGCTATAACGGTTGTAAGTTGTTGCCGGTGTGGGTTTATTGCTGGACTGGAGATGTTGTATCGTAAGTCAATACTGACTGATTGCTGTGTAGGCCGTAGCTATACGGCCTACACAGCACTGATAAAATTTTACATTGCCTCTCTGTTAAAATATAATCTATTCGAAACGCAAGTTACAGTAGGACTATATTCCTACACCGTTTGCAGCTCGGCGCTTTATATTATACCGCGCTTTGAACGCGTCAAAAATAATGATGCCTACATGTAAAAGACTGATGGAAAAAGCTTGCTCGTTATGTTTAAATCGTGAGGTCGGAAGCAGAACTGTTTCATAAACAAGCATCTAAACACACTGAGTCACAATCTACACAGTCGCCCTTTCGCTTATTGAAAACATTCTTTAAATTGGAAATAAATATCGTTGCAGCCATTTACCTTCAGCACGCTGATATAGACTACAGTCGCCAGTATAGGCTCGTGGCAAAGATTAGTCTCGTTTAGAGGTGCTCTGTTTATCAGTGCCAGGAGGTGCACTTTGAGTTGTCTTCTTTTAGTTGCAGCCACGCATCTAGGGCCCTCTGACGTACATCGCTGCCTCTTCCCGGTATAATGCATTAGCGTTCTTCCAGACTGAATTATATCAGCTTATACTGCGGGGCTAAGCACGGTTCCCTTGACACTGAGAGGAATGGGGGGGGGGGGGAGGGCGTGGGGGGTTGTTGAAAAGATTCTCAATTAGCCTAAAGCATTATGCATAGCATAATGTCACATCTACAGACAATATGTGATTGTATCAAAAACACTACGTGTCAAAAATGGATGATGTTTTTGTGATTTTTATATTTTTATGCGATTTTCTGATGCTTTGATTAGATCTACAGGTTTTTTGTTCGTCTCTCTTGTTGTTATTGGTTTATAAGTCTATGTCCGTGGTGAAATTAAGACGCATTACGCCTACAAACTTTGAAGGAGTTCTGAAATTTTGAAGGCGATATTTTGAAGTTCGCTAGCAGATGTCTGCAGTGTTTATTATATAAGTGTGTACTGTGTATAGCCTACTGGTGTCAAACACAGCAAACTGTTCGTGTTGCCTGCCGTGTGTGATGTTAGTTAAACAGCGGACGAGATAAACCAAAAACGACTTGTTTTCTTAACTTTTTAGCTCTTCTCCCTATTTCTCTCAATCATACGTAACTGCTCCGCCAGACTAGCCTAGACCTAACTATAAACACGCGCGTACTGCTACACTCATCCGCTGACATTGACAGTGAGCAGCAATCAGTTACAGTCGCGGTTTTTTTCTGCGACGGTTTATTCACACCATTTACAAAGTGGGCTTCGGCTCGAAATAGACTATACAGCGGTTCGCAATCTGCTGTATAGTAACAGTGGCATGGACGGCTGAGGGATTTAAAGGATTTCGGTGCTGAGACTAAAAAGAAAAGCCTGTTTATGAAGCACGCCGCTGCCATTCGCGATAATGAGAGCGAAAAACTAAAATAAATATCAGGCTATATTTGGTTGCCAACTGGATTTAACTGACCGTGATAAATGGCATGGAATGAAAGACATCTCGTTTTATAACGTGATGGATGTCTTCCATTCTTAGCTTTTCTTTCGGGAACATCCAGCGTCGTTTACCTCGATTTCTTAGGGGAGTTCAAGGATCATGTACAGTGATAAGTAATATTCAGTCGGTTCAGTCAGTGCGTCGGAGCAAAGCGATCAACCACTTCCCCTTCTTGAATCGCAATTTATTCTGCTACTAGGCCGGGGAGCTCTGGTCTCGCCTACCTTATTTGAGCTTTTCGAGAACTTTTGCAAAATTGCGACGTTAAACTCCTGCATTTTCCATTCCCAATAGTCTAATGTATAGACTGCAATTACAGTCGGCGTCTCGATGTATGTAGCAATTAGTGGTGAAGTATGCAATGCGGCAGCGCTTCCTCCCCGTAAGGGGCCAGTAAAAAGTTGTAACAATAATTTCAACGCCCAATTTCTGTTCCAGCAACCCAAACCTGAGTCCGGGGGAGCAAGCGTCCTCCCGGGACCCCTGGCCTCTGCACACCCCGGATGGCAGGGAGTACCTGGAACTACACACGCGCCACCTGGGAGCCACGGACCGGTGGGGGGCCATCGGGATGGGGCCCCGCGCCAAGGAGTGTGCCTTCTGGGGGGAGTACCTCCCCGAACTGATCAGCACGGCCGGTATAGGCTATATCAATTCAATTCAATTCGATTTATGCAGCCATACATCATATTTTCGAAGTAACGACATGTATAATAGAATAATGACTTTACAATGTACGCAACGAATAAGATGAAAAGAAAAACTAGATTCCTTATGCGATTTGCATGAGTAGTTAAATTTTTACTGCATGTTATTTTCACGGTTTTGTCTCTTAGAAATTTTGCAGCACATAATTTTCAGGTTTTTAAGGACTGCTTATTATAATAAATAGTTTCTGCAGCTTTATCCTTGCGCATGTAATTTTTCAGAGTTCACCTGGTCGCGTAATTTGCCAAAAATTACATGCATGCGAAAATTTCATGTCTTGTATTCAGACTACAGTATACCACTACAGTATGCCTCAATATGCTTAATTTTAACAGTGCGACAGTTTTTTTTGGCGCGTGTCATTTTTGTGAGTTTTACCAATTCGCAAAATTCACCATAATAACATGCATGTGAAAATTTTTAAAGCTTTAAAATAAAGTTTTGTATAAATATTATACTATTAAGTTTTGGTTTCAGGTCAAAACAAGGACAGACGAGACGAGCCCAAGTGCAACCACCAGTGCGCGGCGTCACGTGAATCTGCGGCCGCGACCTCCACGAACGTTTTATGTGTACAGCTTGTGACCGCGTTGACTGCCGTTAGTCTATTTCTAGCCAACCAGGACTCGCCACTGCTGGCTGGCAGCCAACCGCTCTAGTGTCTAGGGTAGAATATTAGTCCTGTAGATATATATTTATGTAGTGGGCAATTAGCAGTGGCGGTTGTGGAAAAAATTATTTACGGGATCTGGTCATTATTTTGGAAGGCTAAGCCGATCTGTCAAAACATTTATCTAAGGTTTATGGGAGATGAAACCATCTGACTTTTTACAGAAACAAATTATTAAGGGGGCCTCTTGAGTGCAGATTTTGAGGGGCTTAAGACTCTACTGCCTCACCGCCGCTGAAAATCAGGGGCATTTCTAGATTGGGGAAGTTGGAAAACTGTGGCACTGTTGAGAATCTCGTCACCTTTTCACTTGAAGCATTACCCGCCCGGTGACATGCAATGATGTGGAATAGAACAAGCATTAGGTTTATGTTTTAGAAACTTGAATGACTTGAAAATTCTGCTTTTCGTTAACTATTTCGTAAAAAGTTTTTATATCAATATATAAAACTCATCGTTTATTATATTTTCATTTATCATTCTCGCCATGACAGGAAATTTGTGATAGATTCTTTTGATTCATTTTATTCATATTTTGGTTTCGAAATTATGGATTATAATTTAAGACAAAATTCATTCTAAGGTGCAACGTAGTCATGCAAAAGAACAATTTGTAAATATATTGAAGTGGGCAGTTTTAACCTCAGTCCCAAGCACTCTTCATACTGATCCCTCTTCCCTCTACTCCCCCCCCTCCCCAAACACAAATGCATAGATTCGCCCCTGATGGTATATAGTTGGATGGTAAATTATTTTATTCTGGTGCGTCCATAGAAGTACTGTACTATAATTTGTTACTGTTAAATAGTCGTTCATACTTTTCTATAAGTTGTAAATTATTCTTTATACTATTTAATTGAGTACGCTATGGCATTGTTAACGTTATTGATTATGAAGTTATATTTGTGTCGAATCCGCTCTTTCCTATATATCTACCAACATAATCCGCACCTACGATTCAAGCAAATGATGTTTTTCCATCTCCGTTTGCATGACATATTCTTGGTGCGTTAAAAGTGCAATATACATACATACATACATAATCGCGTGCCTTGCAATGTACAGATGTAAGATGCAACGTGCGTAACTGCGTATATAGGCCTACAATTATGAGACAATTATACGGCCTTGTTAGGCTGTTAATGAACTGAAACATATAACTGACAAAATTAAGTTGGTAAGCTTATACACTAAATTGAAGTAGAATATACCTATACCCTCTGTAGCCTACAAGTAGATTTTATGATAAAGCAAGGTTTAGTAATTGGTCCAAGAGTTCCAAGCATAACGCGCAGCTGCTGAGCAGCGCGCTGCAGTACGTAGGCTATGGTTACAGCTGCGTACACAAGCGCGCTCACTCGAGCCTTCGATAGAAGCTAACCTGGCAAGCTAATAATACACGCTTAAACCACAATAATGGACTCTAGGTAGCACGATCGAATTTTTTTAATATCATTTTTAAAAACTAGAATGAAAATGTTTTTAAACACTACTTTATTGTTTAAATTACATCATAAATCGATCTAATTTTACAATAAGAGTAAGCCTATAATACAAAGAACAGAATGAATAATGTTTTTAAATGCTACTTTATTTCTTAAATTACACATTACATCTTCCATCATTATATCTGTACGCGAAAGTGGTCACAATTAATTCAGGCCCTGCTCATAATTACGCTGTTAGCCTAAACGTAAACGACGACCAGCTGATCATAATATGTTGTTCATTGACACGTGGATCCAGGCACGTCGAACAGCTGAATGTCAGTGACGTCAAGACACGTCTAGTTATGACGTCACTACGCAGACAAAACATTGTCCCACGTGACTGTTGTCGTGAGTTACACCAGGTGAGTTTCTTCACAACAGCTCTATATAATAGTAGTCTCTAAGTTAGCAGTGACATATAAATTAGGCTTACTGTGCCAGTCTATAGAAATTGTATGCAGATGTGCCAGTTTAAGTTTCATAAAAAAAATTAATATAAACCTGCCTACATTGGCCTATGCTCTTTAGATTCCTCTCCGCATGTTTTTATGATCACAATAATATTATTTTTTAAGGCTGCTTTAATATTGATAATGCATAATCTAGGTCACCCTATGAGCGTCATACTGTTCATTGATAGCTTAGCGTGGACGCTTATGCGTGGGCGAGCCAGCTGCAGTGAGACAAGCGTCTAACGGCCGAGCCGCCCCTATTCACTACCACGCCCACTTTGACTATAACGTCATAATCTTGACTAACCTTAAAGGCTTTAACTATAATATAACCCTAATTCTAACCATAACCCTGACCCTGACGCAGCCCTAAGTCTAACTTGCTAACCCTCACGGGGCCCTAGCCCTAATTTGAAGACGAAATAAATTTTCTCGAGCGATGATTGACAGTGGCGCAATCAATCAAGCAACCAATCAAACGTTATGTGCACATGGCTAACGCCGCCGCTAGCCGCTTCTGCAGTGAGCATAAGTTGCTTTGATCTTTCTGCACAGGTAGGCCTAATTATACTAACCTGGTAGGCCCTTGTGTAAATATAAGGAAATAGCTTCATAATCATTCTTGATGCCCCCTCATTTTATGTTTGATCGTAGGAATGGGTACTGAACAGTAGTTATAGTCTAGTTCAAAAGCTGTGTGGCGGTCGGCAGGCCTTTGATCATACATTTATAAATGGGTTCGGGTACCTGTCATACATGTAGCTTGGTTTTCAGCCTTCAATTTTAGCCTTCGCTATATTTCAGCCGTCTTTCATTATTGATTTTATGGATTAGAATCTATTTAGCTGCAAATACATATAGGTTTGAGGAGAGGGGAGAGACAGGGGGGGAAGAGTTGAGAGGGGGGAGATGTTATTGAGGGGCCGTTTCTGAACAAGATGCTATATACAGCATATAGGCCTATAGCGTAAAATGATAGCATACGTGGTTGGTTACAAATTAAATATAATTAATGCAGGATTTGGTTCTGAACTTTTTCCTTTCACTGCACACAGGCGAGTGACTTGCTGCGCGTGTTTTACACATACGCGCCCGATCCTCACAAAAAGAGCTCAGCCATGTATCCCAGTTACCCCGGCTACCCCCAACCGAGCTACCCCCAACCGAGCTACCCCCAGCCGGGCTTCCCCCAGCCAGGGTACCCGCAGCCAGGGGGCCAGCAGTACCCCGGCTACCCCTCCCAGCCTGCCCAGGGTTATCCGGGCTCTCCGAGCGGGGGGTATCCTGGTTACCCCGGGGGGCAGCCGCAGCAGCAGTATCCGACGTATCCGGTGTTCCCGTCGCAGCCCGGAGGGTATCCGGCCCCGTATCCAAGCTATCCGGGGTATCCGTCTCCGGGGGGAAGCGGAGGGGGTGGATATCCGGCGTATCCGGGATATCCGGGGGCAGGTGCGCAGCTCAAATATCATTATCATAATTTCTTATGTACAAAATAGCCGCATATATCCTTCACCAATTTTGAACTCTAATTTTTATTGATTAAGCTTTCATTGATGTGCTGGTTTTTGCTGATCCTCAACCAACCACGATTGATCAAGTTCGTATTTTGACTTAAATTGGCTTATGTTGATTTTGTGTTTACCAGGGGGGGGGGGGGCGGGGGGGGGGG
>JAQIWG010005669.1:0-14248 GCA_034695025.1 Chamaedrilus cognettii | reverse complement strand
TCCTTGCCAGGTTGTCAAGATGATGATGCTGGTGATGATGATATCCTTGCCAGGTTGTCAAGATGATAATGCTGGTGATGATGATATCCTTGCCAGGTTGTCAAGATGATGATGCTGGTGATGATGATATCCTTGCCAGGTTGTCAAGATGATAATGCTGGTGGTGGTGATATTCTTGCCAGGTGGTGAAGATGATGGTGATGGTGGTGGTGATTTTCGCCGTATGCTGGCTGCCTCAACACCTTCTCTTCATCGTGTCCAGTCGCCACCCAGAGATCATCAACAACGGCTGGATCCAGCACGTCTACCTCGTCACCTACTGGCTCGCCATGAGCAACGCCATGTACAACCCGCTCATCTACTGCTGGATGAACGCAAGGTTGGCTTGCAGTCACAAACTCATGTAAGATTGTATCATAAAGCGATTTTATAGCAAGCTGTATGCATACACACATCTGAATATATTCTTGTCATGTGTTAAGGTGATGGAGATGATGTGGTCACAGTGGTGATATTCTTGTCAAGTTGTCAAGATGATAGTGATAGTGGTAAATGCAATACTTCTATTTCTGTAACAAGAATGAAGAACAGTTGAAATAGCTTCATAGGACGTAATAAAAAAAGGTATACAAAGGTAACCAGTATATCCAAACTGTTTTTCAAGTAGACTACTATTTGTTTTTAGAATATGCAATTCAAATCCTATTTATCCGATACAGAATATTTAATAAAGAATTATAACAGAATTAGCGTACAAAGATAAAAGTTTAAAAAATACAAAGGCCCCTATCCTAGAGATATAAACGTGAATCACAGGCAGTAGTTACATGTACCCTGTGCACAGCTAGTTTCACTGGCTCAGCGGCTGGCAATTACTCGATACAACTCCTCGATCGGTTTGCCGCAGGTTTAGAAGCGGGTTCAAGTACGTCCTGCGCTGGCTACCCTGTGTGCACTGGCCCAACGGGGACGGGCCCCGTGGGGTCTGGGCCGGCGGGGCCCCCACCTGGGATGGATGCGGGGGCCCTGAGCAGACCCGCACATGCGCTGTCCCAGCGAATGAAAGCGTGCGACCAAGGAGCGAACTGGCCATGCGCCGTAACGTGCACTGGAACACTGGGCTGAATGAGGATGATGATGTGAAGCGGACATGGGTGTGTCAGTGCGGCGGGACAGTCGCTCAGCGGTGCAGCAACTGCGTATGATAGCGTAACGTCTTACTTGATTTCTGAAGAAAATCAAGACTGCAATTTAACTAAAGATGCTGACAAGTGAAATCAGAATTGTACATGAGAATAATTATTTTTATGTTCAGTGTCAAAGATGTGATTCTGTGTAGAACACGATGCTGATCGAAGACATACCGATATTGCACATAGGCCTGACATTATCTGTATTTTCAAGAGTTACTTGCTGACAAGTAAAATGTGAGAGACTGAATAATTGTATGGATATTAATGGATATTAATGACAATTCATTTATGTCAGTCAATGACAATAATTATTGGTTTATAATAACGGATATTAACATTTTGACTTATAACTTTTGCCTACCTATAATATAGAAATAAGAGTAACTAGCCTAAGTAAGATGCAACACTACACTATACAGAATGCCACCACTCTGGCTATGGGCTAGAATACCACTGTAGGCTACTACTGTATAGTAGGCTATAGGCTAACTTTAACATTGCATGCAGTGCACATGCTCCGATTTCTCGGACTGTCGGATATAACATTGTGCCTTGGAGATGACGAATGAACTTTTGACCTATAGAAATCTAATTAGGACCTCAGGTTCAATCGTTCAGGTCCTGGACCTGATCGATTCAAAGTTCGTCAAAGCCCAGCCAATCCCTGTTCCGCCCCTCTCGCTCGTGAGTAGTTTTGCAAGCGATTATTTGGCGCAAATTTGACATTTTAAATCTTAACTTGGGATTTTTGATGTTTCTTGTAGAATTTTTTGGCGGTTTTTCGGTATTTTTACTGAAAATACTTACGATATGCTCGTCAAAATTGCCATGTTGAGTGATTTTCAAACCCAAAATTGGATTCTTTTAGGCCTTCTGTATAATAATTTCACTTTGAAAAATTGGCAACACTGTATTTGTAAAGGCTGTTGTCCTTAGATGAGTTTTGATTAGGATGTTTTTTAAACGAACACGTTCTGTTTTAACATGTGAATTGTTATGTTAAGACTTGATTCGGCTTGATTTGGCGAATTCTTGCAGTCAGTTGATTAAATGAGTAGCTAGTTGAAATGTCTGAAAAAGTGAAACGCGGATCAGAACCTGTGAAGCGTAAGCTGTGTTCTCCCGAGGACTGCGAAGCTTCACGGACTAATAAGGTTGGGCCGCCTGATAGCTACAGTAACTATAGAATTTGGTTCAATTCATTTTTGTGGGCTCTACTGGGGTTGAATATGAATGAAAATTGGTGTGCGTCACTAATTAGTTAAGCTGTGCATCCTGGATTATTTGAAGTTGTTCTAGTGCCGTGTTACAGTTCAGATAATCGTAATACATTATGTGTAATAGATGAGCGATAATAAAAGTATTTGCTATAGTATTGTCCATTTATTTAGGGTCTGATTCATTTCTTCACTATGTTTATTGTAGATTTCCATCGTAAGATTGATATTGTTAACAATTGATTAATTGACTTTATTGCTGAACAAGAAATAAAGAAGGTTGACTGCTTAAAGTCTGCCGTTTGAAGTAGTGTGCCGAAAACAATGCATATGAATTTTGAACGATACTTTGCATACTCTAGTGAGTCTACATATTACTTTAGCATTTGTTGTACTGTAATCGTAGAGAAAGAAGCTTGATGTTGAGAAGTCAAATGTAAAGAAAAAGGATGGCATTGACGTCGTTCAAGAAGACTCTATCAAGGATGGCACTGCTGAGGCTTCCACTAAAACCCTCTCTGATGGAGAACTGGCTGAGCTCAGAGCCCAGCTGAAGCGTCGACAGAAGGCCGCCATGGTGACCATGTGTTGTTGCTGACTGATGTCGTATGACTGAGGTTTAAGTCTAAATGAATGGCTAAGTTGCATTTGTCAAGCTTTTGAATATTAATAAGTGTGAAATAAATTTACAGAAACAAAATTTGTATAAAGATGCATGTGTGGCTCAGACAGTTGTCTGAGCCACACAAGCATCTTCATAAAATTATTAAATTACATGAATTGATTATATATGGTCATTTTTTATTTTTACTCTGGTTTCTAGATATCAGCAAAAAGGATAGAATAATATATTTGTTTAATGTTTACTTTTGAGCTACTGAATTTTATTTTATTAATTTAAGCTCAAGATAATTTTATAATTAAAATTTTATTTTAAAATTTTATCTGGTGCTCCGTTCTCAGGATTTTAAAAGCATGCTTATGGAAAGAATCGGCGTGTGATAAAAAGAATTTTGACAAACGATTAAGTAATTGTAGCCCAGTCATGATATGGCATTTATTGTTGTGAACTATTGCGTTAATTGCATTTGATGTACTGTACGGTATAGTTTTTGTAATAGGTCAGTAGTTGACCTACTTTTCTATTCATTTTGGTTTAGCGCTACATTAATATGGTGAACTTTGTTTTGCAGCAAGCGCCAAAGTTATTCCTTACACTGGACAAGCTGGAATCAGAAGTTGATGCGCGTTGGCCAACAGAGAAGAAACTTTCTTCTGGTCAACCTTTGCTCTTCCTCGCTGATCTTCAGCATCTGCTCCTCAATGCTGTGCAGGGAAACCTTGCAAGCTATAAGCCTAGGTAAGCTGATAAATTATGTACTGTAGTTTTGAATTTTTGTTCCATTAATTGTAGAATTTTAGAATTTTTGCAGTGATTTACGTAATGCATGGTACTAGCTCTAAATATGCCTGCATCTAGCAGTGAGTAGTATAACAGAATACTAGAGCTCAAAAAATGGCGGTAGCTAATTTCATGTTGTTTTTTCATTTACGCTATCTTTTGTTGCGAACTCTGACCGCTATATGGCGAACCTGGTTGTAGGTAGATTTTTACGTGAATTCATGACGACTTTTTTTCGGATATTGGTTAGGAAGCTTTTAATGCCAGTTCACATTGCTGCTAAGATTTTGAATGTTTTGTTGTGTTTTATTGTCAGATGGTGCAGCCTCGTTAGACCTGCTAAGATCTCTCACGTTGCTCTGTTTGTGCTGGACGGAGTCAGCGCCAGCGACTTCAACTCACATCGCGACTGCTTCCCCTTTGTCTCACAACACTTCTCTATGGTTCCTGATCAATTTGCATTCTCTAACATTTTAAGGTGATCCCCCCAAAAAAATTAATCGATGGTGTTGAATGATTTAAGTGTTGAATCAAAAAATTTCTTCAATTTCCTTTTTTTTATGCAATAAGATTGCTTTTGCAATCTCTTTACTCGACCAGTGCTGTTTGTTTTATGCTGGGCGCGTGGCATTTTGAAGATGACTTTAAAGAGGTTTTCAGTTTAGGTAGGTTGCTATAGGCACCTTTTGCTCTACGCGAGGTTCCTGTCCTCGCTGAGCTCACCTTAAACTATAATGTTGGTATAAAACTATAACGTTATGCTTTAAGATATAGCTGCAGTTTCAACTAGTCTAATACAGTGCGCACATGCAAAGTGCCACAATTCACCATCACTGTTGGACCATTGACATTATATTGTTCATATTTGTTGGTATGGTGCAAGCATTGATCATTCCATTTTATTTGATTGATTTATTGATAAGTGAAACTTGATGCATCGTAATAGGCTCATACATTGCCTTGAATATATATATATAGACATTATATGCCTGTAACGTAATCATCAGACAATGTGTAATGTTCTCCCTGCATTGCGCGTGCAGTCCATAGAGATGGATCATCCTGGTCAGTCGGGCAGAACGGCAGTCGATGAGTTGTTTCAAGTCCCACTCAGTGCCCGGCGACTCAAGACCGCTGGGTTCGCAGTCCACGACATGGCCGGGGGCGAGAAATGTATGAACGGCGAGGAAAGAGCTTCGACGCTGCGATATGGAGAACTGATATCACGACTCGACCTGATTCTCAGCGAACAGGAGATGAGGATGGAGAGATATCCTGTGCCCTCTGTCAAGGACGGTGCGTTTGTCGTTAGCGAGTTTAGATAAACTTATTGTTTAAAACTCTTCTTCGGATATGATCAAGTCAAAAGGCAGTTTACTGGATGTAAGAGCAAATGCTATGAACAGCTGACCACCAGGATTTAGTTTTAAGTTCTTACTAGGTTTCAAGTAATGCATAGTACAATTAATAATGAAATGGTACAGTTTGATTAGCGAAGATATCAAATTCTGATTGCGGTGATAGTTTCTGGTTCCTTTTAATCTACAGATTTGAGGCGCAACTTATTTAGTCATTAGGGACTCTGGTTGGGTTAATTAATTGTCACTCGGATCAGTTTGATTTATTATTGTAGCCAGTGGTTGCTAGAATGTTGTGGAATATTGTTGAATAAGATTCTATTTGCAATACATTCTTTTTATGATTGTGATGCTGCGATATATTTATGCAGCAAATTTGAATTGTTTTTCCTGCATGTTTAGCAATTTAGTAAATATTGTGAAATTTTCTTATGGAATAATATGATACAATGCATTTTTCTGTAGAGAAGACGAAGGGTTATGTGTATACGAAAACCAATGACAAATATCCGACAGACCTCAGTCCAATGTTTG
This sequence comes from Chamaedrilus cognettii, assembly GCA_034695025.1. Classification (NCBI taxonomy): domain Eukaryota; kingdom Metazoa; phylum Annelida; class Clitellata; order Enchytraeida; family Enchytraeidae; genus Chamaedrilus; species Chamaedrilus cognettii. Next base: position 8,544 of record JAQIWG010005669.1, on the reverse strand, counting down.
GCCTCGATTGTGAGATGGTGAGTGTTCAAGATTAAGATAACTGTAATTAATTGATAACAAAATTATTGGTGAATTAAATTTTGATTGTAATTCAAATTTCTAGTTTCGGGGTAGTTTTAATTTATCTATACTGATTAAGCTTCGATTCTGTATATCCTTTGAGATTTTGTCCTACATTGAGATTTCTTCGCAACAGGTTTATTTCAAACGCTGCAAGATGCAATAAAAGGTTAAAATTTACTGTGCGGGATGGTTCTTTCAAGCATGAATAATTTGTAACTGAATCTCAGTCAATTCGATGATTGTGTGTTGTTGTAGTGTCAGACGACCTGTGGTCAGGGAGAACTGACGAGAGTTGCTATAACTAACGAGGAAGGGAAATGTGTTCTCGATGTTCTCGTTAAACCGCGCAACGAAATAACAGACTATCGCACTCAGTGAGTTTCTTTTGCTTGATATCATATACAGCGTCAGATTTGTCTTTTTCTTTAAAAGATTCTTTTTCTTTAAAATGTTTGGATGCTGTTCAAAGCCTGAAGGTGTATAGGATGCATGCTTGATAGTCTGATGTCTTCTTTGATCGCATTTAGTCGTTAACTTGTTTGAGACTTTATTATTGCGCGTTAGAGTGAAAGAATATGCAGGATGTTTGCAACCACGTGTGCAGTACAATGCGGTGGGTTGACTAGTTTGAAAAGTAGACGCGTTCATGTCATTGAGGTTAATAAAGTTTCGTGTCTGCTGTAGTGGCTGCCGAGTCACGTGTGGACTTTGCGTGTTGTCAAAATCATTAAAGTAGATTTTATTTTCAGTTAGCAAGATTAGTTTCAATTTTCTCATGTAGTTTACCTAAATGAGAGAATGGGAGCCTGGGGCGAATTTCAAGGCTGATCTTTTTGCGTAGTTTTGCGATCTTTTTAAATAGAAGTTTAATTACTGGTTTTATGACCATCAACAGAGCAATAAATGTAATATACTCCAGTGCACCAGAAGGAACAGCTGACAGAATTGATTGAGCAAAAAAAAGTAGGGTGGGGGGAAAAAGATCTTTTGACAAATTTTTGCGAAATCTATTTTGATCCGGAGCAGGCACTGCATAGATGTTGGATTCCCATTGGCAGGGATAAGTTTAGTATGAGTAGTACTTCAAAAACACAGTTTTTTAAGAATTCTTCTCTAATTTTGGAATGGGTAGGATTATCATTACTCGTAAAAATGGACGAGGGTGGAGTTGGCCTGCTCTAGGCCTACTCCTTTTTTGAAGGGCATAGGAGTGCACTACTCCTGTTTTATAAGCAGCAGGCATAACGCTACTCCTATTGTGTGAGGGCTAAACTGAACTCTGCCCATTGGTTCAGAGTAATGACGCGCAGCTTCTATGCGCCCACAGGTACAGTGGAATAACGCGCAAGATGCTCGAGCACGTCACGACGAGGATTGAGGCCGTGCAGCGACGGATAAGGGAACTGCTTCCTCCAGATGCCATCCTAGTCGGACAGTCGCTCGATCACGATCTACATGCGCTGAAGGCAAGCTGCAGCAATATCCAGGGTTGAGTTTAGCTCGGAAAGAACACGCGTAACGCTACACATGCTCCTTCTAAAACTGGCGTATTGCAACTGTTCAGCGTTTCAAAACCATGTCGACCTACACCACCATCATGTGACCGTCAACTGACCATCATTTGTTTGCCATACTGTGCCTGCTAAGCTTGATCCTAGCCATATTATTCCTACTCTATTATGCGCTGCATTCACACTCGTAATTCACGTAAACTTGCGTGCAGTTCAAGTGGTCGTATTTCTCTCGTTACGAGGAGTATAGAGAGCTGAGAGGCATTCAGGTGGAAGGCTGTAACACGCCTGATAACAACAAAGTATCCTGGCGTTATTCAATTTTGAGCCGTATGTTATATTTGTAAGTTTTTATTAGGCAAGTTTTCCTTTGACTATCTGGGTTATTTGTGTGTTGTGTGCAGATGTTTCACCCGTACGTCATCGACACGGCGCTCATCTACAACACGTCCGGTCTGAAAGGGAAGAAGACGAGTCTGCGAGAGCTGACGTCCACCTTTCTCAAGTGAGTCGCCCTCCGGCTGTGTGAACATCTGCTGTTGCCTCCTTGCAACCCTACTGGCCACACGAATTATTGCTAGTGTTGAGTCTCATACACCTGGTCTAGTAGTGACAAAATCTGACCTCGCCACCAAACAAAGCGTGCGTAGTGTGCCGCATCCACCCAGCCATACGCATGCGTACACATACGCTTCTACTCCTCCATGTAACGTTTCAATTGCGGTTTCTGCATTATTATTGGCTTGTTTTTTGTGTGCTAGTCGAAAAATTCAGACTGGTGGAAAGTTGGGTCACGATCCTTGCGAAGACTCTCTAGCTGCACTGGAACTGGTGCAGCTGAAGCTGAAGAAAGGTTTGCTTATTTTAATCTCTTTTGATGAGGGTGTTAGCCTATGGGTGAAATTAACTGAAGTTTAATTTAATTTTTGCCCATATTTTGCAGCATTATGGTATTGTGAAATATATTTTAGATAAATTTGTTTTCCTTCTTGGTCATGAACTTACAATATTCGTTATTGTCCTATAGGCACTGAGTAAATCACAGCTAGATATTTTCAATAATTGAGTAAGTTGAAGTAAATATAATTCTTTAGGATGTTTACTTTATAATTCGCAATACATGTTTGTAATGAAGTTGATTTATTCGTTATTCTTTTTCAGGTTTGGAGTTTGGTAACGTACTATGGAAAGGAGCATTGAGATCTTCAAGTGATAACGTGCGGAATAGATCTGACATTCAGCAGGACATTGTAGCGGATAAGCACAGTGACAAGATACGGTGGAAAAAATGGACTGGATCCAGCAGTAAAGGTTCTAAAGAAAACAAATCATCAGATGGATACCAAACAAGCGCTCAGGCTCGAATGAACTTCTTTGCTCGCGCTTCTGCGAATATGCTCTACGCCGACTTCTTTGAGCTGGCACGCAAAGAAAATAAATCAGGTTAATGCCAGAACTTTTTTATTTTTTATTTTTTGCAATGTTTTATTCACAAGTCGTTACTTTACCTGTATCTTGATTTCTTATGAATTACTTGATAGGTGAAGATTTTTGTCTGTATCGTAATTTTTGTGAATTATGTAAACCAATGATTGACTTCGAGTAATTATCAGATTCATATATTACTGTGTTTGCCAATTTTTCTTTTTTGAAGCTAAAGGCAGTTGCGGACAACTTTTTAGTCAATTTTTGTCACCCCTGATGCTGATTTTCGACGACAAAAAGAGCACTAAGTTTCTGATTGATCGTTACTATGCTATTGCTTACGAGTATTGAAACAATTATTGAGAAGTCGCTCGGTTCAATTATTACTCAAATTTATTACTTAAAGTGTCTGAGTTTGCAAAACTGAATCTGAAGGCGGGCAGACATTTAATTGTATGATATTCTGTTGGCAGTGGCTGTCGGTGGTTTTGGAGATAGTCTGCCTTCCGACCTCTGCACAATAAAGCTGAGCAGTGAAACAGATCACGAGTTGGTGCGTCAGTGTCGAGAGGCTCTGACGTGTAACTTCATGGTTTGCGCTCAGTTCAACGCAGCAAGGCTCAAGGATCAATTGGATCTGGTTAGTATTGATAAAAACAGATATTTGTTTTGAGACTATTGATAGTCAATTTATTTTTAATTTGTACACTTTCATTCGTTGTAAGCAGGATTATGTTGTTTGATTTCTCTCGTTCTCACGATTCAAATCTATTTGCGAGAATGATGTTGTCAAGATATAAAATAAATGTATTTTATGAATTAAGTATAAAATGTTGAATTTTTTATGTTTGAACATCTATGTTTCAAAATTATACAAGTTTTTTTTTTGGGGGGTTCATCATTTTGTGATATATTTTGGATACTAACTGCCATATTTAGTGCCAAACCAGACAGAATATATCTAAAAATTGCTTTAGGTATTTTCTGTCTTGTTTGGCATGAAAATGGCCCTAGTGTGTTGCTGTGCATTAAAACAAACAACTGCTCAATGCTAATAATGCAATGATGTGAAAATGACAGCACACACTCATAGCAGGCGTTTCTTTGTCGTATAGCTAACAGATATGACGGTGAGCTCGGAGAGTTGAGTGGAGTGTGTTGTGTGTGTCTAGAACGCAGCTCTGCGCAAGCTGGACAAGCGTGTGAGGAAGGTGATGAAGCGCCTGGAGCTGGGCGCCCTCGCTCTGGTGCTGCTCTCTGGCGACGACGAGCTGCGTCACAACGCACTCTGTCTCCTCACCGTCACATGACAACGAGGAGCGTCGGCCGTAGGATAATTGGTAGCAGCGCTTCGTTAACTGGCGTCACTGGCGTCTCTGACGCCAAAAAATGCCTCTGCGTCGCTGTAATTGCATTACTATCAAACATGAAATTTGCTGTTGAAAGTAATTTTGATGAATTTTGCGAATTGGTCAAACTCATGAAAATTTCATAGGCAGGAAATGCATATGGTAGTGTATGGTACTATTAGGAAAATGCATCAAAAAATAGCGCTGCAGAAGCCATATATATTGGGCAGTCCTCAAGAATGGGAAAAATAAATGCAGCTAAATTTCCAAGAGGCAAACTATCAAAATAACATGCAGCAACAATTTCGTCTTCTACAGTATAATGTATTGTTTTGTTAGTACGCCCATGACTGCGCCGCCACAGAGCAAAGACGCTGACGTCCTGAGACAACAAAACGCCTCGCGGCCTTGGCGTCTGGACGCTAGAAAATGCTTAACGGGAAGCCGTGGTTAGGAGATAAAAAGATGCAGAATTAAACAATTATGAGAAACATTTGTGATTATTTGATGTGGTTCCGTTTTATTTTATGATAGTCTTGGCTAGTTCATTATGGTTATTACAAATAATTTTCTCTATCGCAAATCATGGTTAATATGAACAGTTAATTTTAAGGTGTCAAGTTAATTATTGTTCTCATTGAGATGCATATAATCATTTCATTGTCCTTGATTGGTTAAAAGACTTGCATTGGCTTTATGGATGAAATTTAGGAAGTAAATCTGGCTGGGTATAAATATTTTGAGTTTGTTCACGACCTTGTGTAGATAGTAGCGCTGTTGCGTCCCTGTGAATGCCTCGAAAAATTTTATTGGGTATAAGCAGTCTGATTGTCTGCGCTCTAGCGAGCCTGCTGTTAGCAGTTACGGTGTGATTTGTGTACAAACGTTTTATCATGACAGACATGTATCAGAAGGGTCAATTTTACCCCGCGCAGTACTAGTACGCCAAAATGATGGTGCGATGCAAATTGTGCGTATAATTTGAAACGAAAAAGAACTTAGGCTACTATCTAGTCAAAAGAGTATTGAGTCCATGAACTTTTGTACCAAGTATTGTTTTGTCATTAAAAATTCACTAAATCTATATCGGGACTTGTTTACGCTGCTGCTGCGCTGCTGCTGCGCTGCTGCTGCTGCTGCTGCGCTGCTGCTGCTGATGTAGATAGTGTTATTGATTAGCCTACAGTGGTAAATTTATTTTAAAATTTAATCTGCAGCAGCCCATCACAAAACGATATTAATCTGGTTTTGTGAAAGGTTTTGAAATGGATGTTTTTTACGCACGTGGCGATGCGAGATGGATTCATTGATGGACATTCATATGCTGCCAGGAGTTCGAGTTCATTTACCCAGAGCACGTCTAGCATAGCCCTGACAGAGTAGTGTTACGCCTACTCCTTAAATACAACAGCAACAGCGCTACTATTCGAATTTATTTCCAACCTTTTCAAAATCGCGTAGTAGGCCTGCTAGTATAGGCTACACAAGTCGATGTTCACGCATAAATGGTGAGAGCCTGTTCACTGCAAATAATGCGTATGCTTACAAGTTGTCAATAGGCCTTTTTGGCGTAGCACTAAACTAACCCTGCGCAGATTATTTACAGACTTATGCTACTATGAATCCATATCATTTGTCTTTTTTGCATTTTAGCATTGGTAGATAAAATCTCAGCAGCCTCCAGTCTGCAACCTGTGTTGCGCACCGTGACTGGGTTAATCAGGCTAGCGTTGATGAGCATTGGATCGTGAAGTAGACTAATCTCAACGTGCACTCAGCGACCCTCGCTCCTCAGCGGTCGCGCCGGGGTGGATGGGTGCCGCTGACACCGGTGCCGCTAAGCGACGACTCCACAGGCGGGAGGGGGGGCGGGAGGGGGGCGGGGCGGGGCGCAACGGGCGCCTCATTACTTTCCAGAGCATACAAGGGCAAGCGTGTCTATTTGCCCCGGTGCCTTTGGAGGGACAAAACTAAATTAAAATGCACTGCCAGTAAATAAACACTTTTTGCACTTTCATCCTTTTCCTTCGTTGTGCGATATGACTGTTATTGATTTCACATAACTATAATGCACGATGAATCGGTGGCAGAATAACGAAATTGATTGATTTGTAGCCCAATCAGTACGTGCAGGCAGCCTAGCCTTTGCTATATATCCACGTGCCTTTAGTTGCGTGTCCTCTTTATTGCTCCCCGCATTTCTTTTACTTAACAAAAAATCGGCAATGTTCAGGCACTAATATGATATGTTTCTAGAATTTTGCTATTTTACATTTATATATTTATGACAACATACGTGTATGTTGTTGGTACATTTTAGCCCCGGAACTCAAATTAAAACTCGGCGCCTGTGCGCGGGTACCGCCCAAAAGCCGGCGTATAGACTAAATCACTGCAATGCTTATATTCGTGATTCAAACAAATTGTGAGGCTCCACAATCTTTTTAGTTCTTGCTATCATAGCCTAACGAAATATTAGTGGCCTAAATAAGGCAAATGAGTGAGGGCCTGATTAGTGTAGAGTAGCCTGTTGCTTGGTAACGATGTTGAACCACGGCACAGTTTCTACACAAAATGCGATAAATTAATACGTGCAGTTCTAAAATGTGATCTGCGTGTGCAGAATAACTGCATGCATGTGCAGTTCTAAATTTGAAAATGCCCAGCTCTATCCGACTATTAGCCAAGGAAACAGATCAATATTTTGTTCATGTGTTGTGTCAGCACCCTCCCCCCCCCGCCCGCTCTTCAATTTTTGTACCCCACGCAATAAATGTGACCACAGTTGAATGACTCCATTACGTGACATGTAAGCTATAACCTACATGTATCTACTCTATTGTACATTATACCCTTGCAGGCCGGGGAACAAAGCATTGACTTGCAGCCCAGAGCTCCCCGGGCGAGTCGTAAATGACGACTAAAGAAGGGGGAACGGTTCTGTGCCGGTTCTCTTGCACAGAACCGGACTGTACATGGTGTTTTGGTGCTACACGCGGTCCCTAAACCACAAAAAACGAGGCTACATGTACAATTTATACTCTGATGCCTAACATTAATTTGAATGCGTAATTGAGCCTACAATCAAGACACTGAGTCTTCAGTTTGAATAGCCCAAGTTACTGTATTTTTAAAGCTCTATTCCAGAAGGCTTAGCTTACTGTACCTGTAAGCGTAGGCCTACATGTAGGTAAAATTTCACGCTTCATCTCTTCATCTCACACTAGCGAACAGCGGCAGACCTATACTCAGCACTCAACAGTGTAGGTTTATGGTCTAGATCGAGTGGTTTCTAAAAATAGTCTACCGATAGCTCGTCAAAGACTGTCGTCATAGCAGAAAACGACAGTAGCAACAGGTCACATTTGAGTGCGCAGTCTACAGGGCTCTAGAATCATTCGCCGGTTTACTCAATCGATACTCTGTCAAAACAGCGGAGTTCTTTAGCTGCCGCCTGATCAAAGACAAAACAAGCTCGCGTGAAGAAAGCGCACTGCACTGCGTGACCATCATCTGATGGACGAGACCACCTGTGGCATGCAACTAACTGCACAACCTCCATTGACTATAGCTGCGCATTGTTTTAACTTGGTTTGCATTATGCTTATTTCTGAAATTCTTTTACATTTGTCACGTTCAATGATTTGTGAAAATGAACCTACAATAGGCTACAATCGCGTTTGGTTTATGGTAGCCCTATGTATATTCATGCCGTCCAGCCCGTGTGAGCCTGTATACAATTGAACCTCCACATAGAGCGCTGCTGCGAGCGCGGACGTTCGGCAACATTCGACGTTCAGCATTCGTCGCGCGTAACAGGTAGGCCTAGAGCTACACGTACACGCACATGTAGCCTACATGTACGACGTTGTACGTTGCACTGTGACACGCCAGGCTCCCAAACCGGTGTTCCGCGCAACATTGATGTTTCGGGGCGAGCAGCCAACTCTTCCCCCAACAAACAGAAGAAATTTGACCTTAAATTTGTCAAGCGTATAGCAACTCTCATTTTTTGCTAGTGTGCATTCTTTTATTTCGCTACATGACAGTGGTGGATGCTATTGGTGTATTGTTTTTGGATGTTAGCAAAAATAAAATCATTCCATTAGTACAAGCTACTATATGCAACTCACATTGCATAGCTACATGTACTGTACATGTACCGTGGTTTCCTTTAAAATGATGACGAACAATAT
>JAQIWG010005668.1:0-14248 GCA_034695025.1 Chamaedrilus cognettii | reverse complement strand
ACACCATATGTCACGATGTAGTAGAGCTACACCATATGTCACGATGTAGTAGAGCTACACCATATGTCACGATGTAGTAGAGCTACACCATATGTCACGATGTAGCAGAGCTACGCCATATGTCACGATGTCCTAAATCAGTCCTACCCCACGATGTAGTAGCAGATCTTGGCCCCCGGCAGCTTGTGACCTCTGTTCTTGTCACTGATCAGCCTCGGCCCTGCTGCAACCACACAGGCCAACAGAAAGCTATGGCAAAGAAACACAAAAATAAGAAACTGTGATAGTCAAACTATGCATGGTTTGCAGAGCTCTAATCACAAACATTACACGTTGTCACACCGAGCTTACTAGGCTCATATACGGGACAATCCAATTTATGAACCGCGATGGTCCTTGTTAGCGTGCACAGACCTTATATCCCAAAACCACCACCACCATCAATCAAATTGAACCGCAAACTATTACAGATTTAGGCGATTCAATCAAATTTAATCGCAATCTATTACAGATCTAAGTGATTCAATCAAGTTTAACACCAATCTATTATAGATTTAGATGAGTCAATAAAACTTAACTGCAATCCATGACAGATCAAAGTGATTCCTCTCTTAGTTTGCGCAGTTGTATAAAGTCATGTTGCAGTTTGTGTAGTGCCACACAGTGCCACTCACCAAACAGCGGCACTACATCGGGGCTTTTGTGCTGCGACAGCGTGACGTCATCCTCGCTCGTAGAGTCCTCGCTCCACCCCTCCAGCCCCTCCAGGTCATCCAGGTCGTTAAGGTCATCAAGGTCGGAGCTGCTGAACGTCGCGAGGGGGGCGCGCCTGGCCCCCACCTCCCCCTCCTGTCTCACCTCCTCGTTCATTCCAAAGTACTCCGACTCCGGAGTGTCGCTTTCAGACGCAGAGTACTCCAGATTCGCCGAGACATAGGCAGGATTCAGTCGCGTCTCACTCACACGTTTACGCGATAGACTGGTCGACTGCGCAAATAATCCCTGTTGACCAATCGTAGACGATCTCTCCCCTGATTGGCTGTCGACAGCCATGCTTATCTTCGATGCACGCGTTAAACTTTTTGATTCCACACCTCTTCCGCTCCGGTTCACATTTGTTGCTTGTTCGGTATTTGCTCTGATTTTGCTTGCGAGACCATTGTCACTTTTGGCCAACGCCTGCTGTACAGACTTCACACCGGCCGCACCCAGCGCAGCCTGGTCGGCAGCCATCTTGGAAGAGATCTTGCTGGCGCTGATAGCAGCACTAATAGCTGGGTCATGTTTATTCGGCCCCTCCCAGTCAGACTCAGTCCGGGGGAGAGAGTATTTTGTCGATGAACCGGCGTCAGTTTCCCGGCTACTAGCCGTCATGCGGCGAACTGAAGCCGGACGGCTGCTGCCCACGTTGTCATACGCCGATATCCTGTTTGTTACGCTCGCTGTGATTGGCTGGGCGCTTCGCCGCAGCGTCACGTTGGGCGTCATCGTCACGATGACGTCACTGACCGTCTGAACGTCGCTGGGCGCGGTGACATCCGTGGGGAACTTTGACGGAGACCTGTACGGCGTTGTCGCAGCAGCAGGCGTGTTTGGTGTGAGAAAAAACTGGAGTTCAAATGATCGATCAATGGCAGGCTGGGCCGTGGGCTGAACCAGGCCCCCGCCCGCATCTCTCTGATCGAAAGTAAGCTTGGGAGCTTCTGCGCCATCTTGGAATAGTTTTCTTTCAAAGTCGCTCAACTTTGGCTTGTCAGGTAAAAGTGAGAATCCGGGTGCTTTGTATGCTCCCGAGCGTGCATTCATAGTATTCTGAATGTTTCCCAGTGTAGCGGAATTTAGAACATTTCCGAATGCAGTGGAATTCTGAATGTTTTCAAGCGCCGCGGAATTCTGAACGTCTCCAAGGGCAGCTGCATTTGTTCCTGCACCAAACGTCCACAGACTCTGGCTCCGACTGGCCGTCGACATCTTAGGCGACGGCGTGACGTCATGGGGAACCTTGTACCCAGAGTATATTTGAAGCGGCGGCACGCAGCGGCCTCTTGTCGCAGCGTCAGAAATAAGAGAACTTGTTTGCTCAGTCAGGATTCGAGGCGTTCTATCCGACGAGCTTCGTTGAACCGGAACCGCTGGTTTCGGAGCCGCTGCGCCAAACTGTGAGCTACGCTTGTCGTGCGGGGGCAGCGCTGCGCGAATAGCGTTTACCGACGTTCTGGAATGTTCCACTTTGTCGAACAGCGCGTCGTACGGCTGCGCATAGATTGGACTCGCCGGATTAAACTCTGCTTCCATTAACCTTGGCTGTAATCCAGTTGAAGAATTTTGTGCCTGGAAGCTCCGAGCTGAAGAACTATTAATGGATGTGGTCTGCAGCGCGCTGCTGAGCGGCACAAAGTTGAACGTAAACACTTCAGCCGCATCTTCTGAGTTCCTTGCAACACTTCCCTCATCCGCCTCAAGTTTTGAACGAGCGACAAATTTGTCGGCATTGCGATTGGGCGCGATCATGAATTCCTTTTTTACGACGTATCGTTTGGTTTCGCTTGAGACATCTGACTGGGGAGATGTGGTAAGGGAATGTTTGGTCGTCCATATAGATCGATCACTGTTGGTCGCACTGTCACGCAGAGACGAAGTTGTGCTGCTTCCAGATTCCATCAACAAGGGTGTTTGTTGCTCACTTGTTTTCACTGGCCGAATCAACTTAAAAGTGTATTCTCCGCTCGACGACTGCGCTGCTCCTCGCGCCTGATCCCCCTGGCCTGCTGTCGCTCGCTGTTGGTATTTTGTAGCGTCGACAACGTAAGCGCCGGTGTTCAGTATCATTTCCGCAAACTGCATTTTTGGCGGCCGGCCATCGCTGAGGGAAGCCTTGGCGTGAATCTGACTCGGAACGGAAAAAACGCGTTCCTTCTGGAATGAGAAGACGCCGGTGTTGGAATCTTTTTGTGTGGAGCGAGGAGTGGATGAAGTGTTAACTATGGGGGTTCGTGTAGGGGTAGTCTGCGACCATATCTCCTCAAAATCACTCAACTTCCTCATCAAGTTCTCCTCATAAAAACTCCTCAGATCATCGTCCAACTGCTCCTGTTTACTCTTTCTCTCTTTCTGCGCGTTAAACACAGAACTAAGTCGACTTGTGGGTGACGTCATGTTCGACGAATCACCGCTCACTTTGCGATACGTCCAATTGGACGGCGCCTCGCCCCCTGATTCGCTCAAATCTAAATCAGAGCGTCCAATCCGAAGACGCGACGGCGGTGCAAAGTCGTCATCTTCAGTCTCTGTTTGAAACAAGGACTCTGCGGTGGTTCTCTGGCCCGGCAGGTTGTAGCGCATGGCAAGGTCAAGTTTGGACTTTGGTTGGGATGGGGGGACTGGGCGGGAGTGGAGGGGGTGTGATTGGGGGGGGTGTGATTGGGGGGGCCTGATGACCTGGTAAATACTGCTCGTGTAGAGATGTTTGCCGACGGGAGATTTCTGCTGAAGGTCGGACACTTCCTCAACGCTCACTTGCGGAGACCAAAACTCTAATAAAAACAATAATAAATTATGAGCGTTGGAAATTAAGAAACAAAATGCAAAATGTGTCAACATTCAAAATCTTAAAAGCAGCGCAGAAATATAAACTTAAAAATCATAAAATGGATTACACAAAGACACTTTTCAACAATCCCAAATATATAACTCACCAATCGCCAAATAGTAATTCATCATGGCCACAAAAGAGATTGAAGATGCGCAAATTAAAACTTAAAATTAGTATTAACTCTCAACTCACGATTTTCTAGCAGGGCTATCGAATTGAGATCCTTATGAGTCCGAGCCTCTCTAATGACTCGCGGCAAAACCAGCTTGGGCTCTTCTCGACTGAAAATAAAACAAACAACCTTAGCTCCAACAACATCAATAGATAACTTTCTGTCGACAACATCTCTATGTACATGCATACAGAAATCTAAAATTCTTGAGAAACCGAATAAGTGGAATGAACACCATAATGTGTATACTTTTTTTAAACCAGTGTTTGACACTAATTCTCTTCAACAATTTTATATCCGATGACAAAGTATCAGGGAACACCTAATGCCTAAACCTGGTACTTAAATATTTACAAGCAATATCATGTTCATGTTGCAGTGTACTGCTCACAGAGCACACAGTATGGATAATGGATGCAGTGAGAGCACACTCGCCTGTGTTCACGCTGTTCGCAGTAGTGAGTGACGAGCAGAACAAGGCTCTCAAAGTAACGACCCGAGTCTACGACGTGCAGCCCCTTGAAGGGTTTGCGTTCCACGGCGTACTGGCTGACCTTTGACCCGGCGGAGGGGTCAGAGACGTGAATGAGCAGGGAAGCAGCGTCGTTGAGGTCTTGAACCAGAAATGTCTGCAGTTGAAGAAAAATATGATTGCAACAAAATATACCGATGGTTAATTTATGTTATTAATCAAAGAATGATAAAGATTCAAAACACACTAAGTCCTAGTTTGTCCTAACTAGGTTACAAGTGATTCGTCATTCAGCGGTAAATTTATTCACGCAGATCTCTATGCCTAAAACCTCATTGATTTTGCTGCATTATAGTGAAGAAAATGATGAAAGGGCTTCAAAATAGTGCCATCTTGCTAATGCATTTTAACTCAAATATCCGACTAGGGGTTAAAATATGCTGTTAAGTCTCGAATCAAGGCCATACAATACCAATGCTCTATTCAAATTTCTACGCATCAGTGATATCTAAGTGGCGTCTCGTTTGCACTTACAACTTATATGGCATTCAGATCTCATTCAGGACATGAATTCAGATCAAGCGATACCATGCAAGCGTGCAGAGTTCAATCAAGCGCAGTTTCAAGGCCATACAATATTATTGTTAGGGCTCTAGCGACTTTGCTCGATTCTACATAGTGCCAAAAAGATCTGGCATTTCTTCAATGCTGTTGGCAAACAAGTCCAGCTGAAATAGGAAGGCAGTGTGTGGGTGACAGAAGCGTAGAGATAACCATCCTAAGCCAAGTCAATTAGAGCACTGAGAGCATATACTACTACTCCTATGCAACATTATCGTTCAAGGACAATTAGGCCTTCTTCCAGTTTAAGATCTACCAACTTCTGCATACCGGACATTGAATTACAACAGCAGTACATTCATTTTAAAAAGGTGTCATGCATTAGATCATAATTTAGCCCACTCTGATATCTACACTGCTACAGACGAACCAGTGTGCAACACTGTTTGTGATGAATTCTAATGTAGTAAATAAGCCATTAGGGTCATATACACTAAGACTCCTGTGTATAATAAAACGGAATAAGACTTCTTGAGATTTTTTATGTTACATTGTGTCACAATGAACTAAATCTAAGCTACAGTCTGAACTCCAGTCTGAACGGAGCAGTCTGCGCCACCTTTGTCCACGAATGCAGCAGATTATGCCCCGCGCGCTACGACGCCTCTGAGGGTCAAATCCAACATAATTGTCGTGTACGACAATTCGTTAACATGCAATTTTGCAATTCTCTTTGATCTGCTGCACGAATGTTTATTGCTGCACTTTTTGCTTATTGTTATTGCTCGCATGTTATAATGTCTGACCTCGTGTTGAATATAAGCGCATATATAACATGAAAGCGTGAATCCGTACAAAAACATTCCCGCACCTACAATTCAAGTAAATGATCTTTTTTCCATCTCCGTTTGCATGACGTATTTTTGGTGCGTTATAAGTGCATTATACATACATACATACATACATACAGGCGGTGAAATAACGTCACAGTTTCATTGACGTCATTTCGTCGCTTGTATTTTGTCCTGTGCATGCACGCAATCACGGATTCATAGATGTGGCTCTTACTCCCTGTTCCTTGTCGCGCAGGAAGCGCCTGGCCCTGACGTCACTCAGGCCCGCTGGGTGCCAGAGCGGCTCTGTGAGGGACACCCTGTCCAGCGTGCGCAGGGCGCCCACGTGCCGACGTACGACGCGCGAGTCGTATTCGACCGCGCGCCCTGATGCTGAAGCGTTGGACGTCGGCACGGCGGGCGTCTCGATCTAAATCACGAGAAGACAAGAATAGTTTACCATAGATATGGGATCATTGAGCCGTCTGGATATAAGTTTGACCTGGGGCAAAGAAACCCTTAGCGGAGCAAAACTGAGTTAAGATAATCTATGACTCACGTTAATTTCACGTCCGGTTCAAAAACCAAAATGGCGGCGCAAGCTGAAAACCTAACCATAAGCTTGCAGCGTAATTATTATCCCCCACGATGCCATGCTCCAGGCGAGTTTCAGGTTTCGTTCCTCTCCCTAGATCCAGTAACCGAGATCTCTCTCTCTTCCCAATGATACCGGGCTAAGAAAGAGCACATTGCCCGGCTGAAGATAAACTATTTGAAAAGTACACTACTTGAACTACAATATATCTATAGAAGGTTCCAAGCGTAGGCTCAGTTCGAAGAAAGCAGCCTGACATTGCCTATTGCCTATTGAATTCGACACAATACAATCGTCGTGCTAAGCGACAATAACGCATACCCAAGGGCCCGAGGGCCACAGCGCACATCGAGCGCCCTGCAGAAATAATTTATATTTCCGCGCATACCCACCGTTTCGGCAGTAGTCCGATGTTTTCGACTCCTTCCGAGCCCTAAGAAGAAACTCCTCAATCTTCTAATGAGTCCGTTCATAGCCGACTTCTATTCTTTTATGAATTACTGCTCAGCGATTAGGCGACGTCTGACGCAACGGTGACAACATTCGATCTAGGCTAGACCGAGACTCGTCTGCTGCTGCTGAGCTCTTTAATGTGGATCGAAAGCTAAGCGTTCCTTTACACGCTGCATATCTGCATGAAATTTTACATGCAATTTTACATGTTATTTTGCATGCAACAGTGTTAAGGCGGACGGACGACCGTTGTCATGACAACGATTTCCTTAACTGGGTTTCATGCTGGCTTGCAAGCAACCCAGTTAAGGATATTTTACATTGTAATTTTTTTAACATGGTTGCATGTAAAATAACACGTAACATTAGATGTAAAACTTCACGCAAAACATGCAGCGTATAAAGAGGCTCTAGCGGTGCGTGTCTCTTCATGGGCTCGTGACAGTAGGGGCCTGCATACACTTGGCACAGAGCGGCCTCTCTCTCCACAGCACGCAATCAACAACCGTCTAAGCTCTAAAGTCAACCAAGTTGGCTACCACTGGCAGCCTGAAAGAGTATCATGCCATGCAGGCCGCTATCACGTTAAAGTTGCACGGGGCGTCTCTTGAATCAAGTGCATGAAAACTTGTGATTTTGTATGCTGCGTGGTCTGTCATCTTCCGCTATGACTAACGCGTGGAAGGAGCGACTCTTCTTAAGTCACTGTTTGCGCCATATGCTTTTTTTGATCGAACGTTGCCTAGCAATGTCGATATCAATGCCGATTAATCAATTACTGGAAATTTATGCATGATTCAAATTCATTTTCGAGGAGGAAGGTGGGCCAACTCCACATTGATCACTATCTCCCACCTACGCCAGGGGCGTAGGTGGGGGGGGAGGCCTAGTGGTCTAAAGCCTCTCCCGGAATTAACGACCTCCGAGTATGAAAATTTATGTTTTATTTGCGTACATTCCGTACATTTTAGACAGAAACTGGGCCTGGGGGGGCTGAGGGGGCTGACAGATTGGATCGCGGGAGAGGGGATAAGGCTATAGTTAAGAAAAATTCGTCTATGGGCCTACCTCTCTGCCCCCCCCCCGCCCCTCCCCGGGGTCGTGAAGATCTTTGCTGTTGATTTGACGCTTTCAAGCTCAATTTTGATAATTTAGCCCTATTTAAAATAGAACTTTCCCCATGCCCCTGCTCTGCTCCCAACATCCCATGTACAATTATATTAATCCCCGAGTTAAAATATTCACGAGTTGGTCGGCTCGTGTAGCGAGGCGCATAGTTAGTATGATTGATACACGATTGGCATTGACTGCAAGGCGCACGTGCGCGCATATTTTTTGTGGCTGTACGCAACAGTGTGTGACTACAATTATTATTGCATACAATGGGTGACAACCCAACAGCTGCTGCTAGCCTGGGAGCCTAGGCACTCGCAGGAGGGAGAGAGAGCTGCGCATAGTAATGACAAACTTTGCGATAGGCTCGTCATAACTCACGCACCATTATCAAAGATGCCGTTATTACGAGCGTCGCGTAATTCGTATTGACGAATTAGAATTCGCGATAGAATTATTGTCGCGAACGCTTAGGAGTGACGGTGATCGTTGCTGCGATCGAGTCTCAATGTGAATCATACACGGCAAGGCGACAGCAGACCTAGCATTCTTAGAAACTAATTTTTACAGCGGTCAATTGTTCCAGTTTGTGAACAGCGTGTCTTAACAAAACATCAAATCGAGAGCATAAATCGAATGTATACTTGACCCAAAACCCCAATTAAACTAAATACGCGCATCATTGCGCTGGGCGTCAATAAAGACAAAGTGTCTCACTCTTTCTGGATTGCATCAAGTACATTTCTAAAATCTTATTTTTAAAACTTTCCGAGACTATAGTCTCATGTTAGCGATGTGTGAAATGCGGTGTGAATAATTTGCTGTATCGCACAGGATTCAAACGAGACCGATTCAATGCATGTTGGAAAGAAAATTGTGTGGTTGATAGCTTTCAGCTTATACATTCGAACCTTTAGGTCAGCGTTCTTCAACACGCGGCCCGCGGGCCGCTTGCGGCCCGCCTAAGCCCTTCATGCGCCCCGGCGCCACATGTCTAGATCTATAATTATTACAAGAATTATTAGCGTTTCACCTCTCCCTTTTCAACAATTCTCCCTTTTAACTTTAAAGAACAAAGTACCACTATCGAATAAGTCAATACTATATGAAATCTGTGAACGAGCAACAAAACTTCCAAAATACCACTATTAGCAAACATGTCCTGATTAAATATTTGAACATCGCGGTGCAATTATATGATTACAGCAGCTACAGCAGCTGCGGCTACAGCAGCTGCAGCTGCTGTAGCTGCAGCTGCTGTAGCTGCTCGCTATAAGATGACAAGAACGCTTCCAATGATTCATGGACGATATATTTGTGTTTCTGATGATCTCTCTGTAACGGTGTGTTATATTAAAGAAAATCAGAAACACTGGGCTAAGCGCTAAAAAATTTACTGCAAGGTTGTAAGAAATTTGCGAAATTAAGGGTGCGCCACACGATGAAGAATGTAGCACAGTTGCGCTTAAGTTGCGAAGAGTGCCTAAATAGCCTACTTGAGAAATATATATATAAAATTTTTGCATTACTAAGATAAATATTCATTATTTGATGTAAATCACGCAAAATTAAATCTCAGAAGCAAAATTTTCTAAAATATAAATCAAATTTTGTGCAGCATTAGCATATTTTTGCATAAATTTGCGAAAAATCCAGAGATGCGTGATAAATCAAAAATTGCCGAAATTTGAAGTGAATCAAAAAATTTGCGTTCATAAAACGCGCGGCCCTCGAACGGCTTGAGTTTTTTTTTGGCCCTCGAACTGGTAAGGGTTGAGGACCACTGCTTTAGGTTCTCATAACTTAAGATTGCTAGGTGTGATGGCTAGACACCTATGCTTTCTTTGAATCAGTGATACCGGTACCTAACTGAATCACAAACGATGTGTTACAATTCACATTCCCCAAAAAGCACAATTGAAGTGAGCAGAACGTGCTCATGACACGGACTCTCCCGCACGACAAGGACTAAATACTAACAGTGCAGTCAAGCTGTAGGCTCTGTGTCTCTGTGTAGTGTGTAATATAGCGGCCGTGATGAGTGTGTTACGTAACGCGCCCTTGGATCAGCGGTAACGATTTAGAACATCGAAGTTTGCTATTTGGGCTTGACCGCTTCGAAGCTCCACGTGGAAAGATATTTATAGTTCGAATAACAATGATTATCAGACCACTATGGTGATGTGAATGAATGAATAATTTTTTATCTCAAGAATATTCAGCAACACTCAACGTAGTAGGGCCTATATATATATATATATTTATATATATATATAGGCATGTAGGTCTACATGCTATCGCTTGAAATACAGACAAGATGCTTCAAGTAAAATGGGTCCATTTTACCGATTATAGCATGCACGGGTATTTGTATAGGACTGTTATAGGACCAAGGTTAACCGCACTGCGTGCGTGTTGCTGTGAACCCAAACTCGTTCAATTATCACCTCCACGGCTACTAGGTACGCAAAAATTCAATTAAAACAGACAGTGAATAATCGCATCCGAGTGCGTTTGCAATCGATATCTATTATTTGGATGCGCGATATTAATAATCCATATACATCTCTGTCTTCGCAGCTTATTAGCCTTTGTCAGAATTGCACCATGCTGTGCTCTGAATATCGCGTAATTATGCAGCGCACACTTTTTACAGCAATGGCCCACTGGACTATGCGTGTGAAAGAAGCCAGCTGTCATCCAGCTCTGAGCAAATAAAAGCACAATCAGGCAAGACTTAGTAGCCATGCAGGCAAGGGCATCGAGTCGGTATACATAAGCCTATTACATGGACTGTATGCGGCCTGTGTGTATGCGTAATTTTAAATTTTTGTACTAATTTTTGTACGTCGCACCACAATTAGATCACAATCACAGTTCACAAACACAATTAAGATCTACATTCTACAGACCAATTACAAAAATAAAAGAGTAATTTCATTCACTGATCCCTTAGAAGTGATGTGTAAGGCATGTTCAAGAAGACACCTCGTTTACAACTCTTCAGTGAATCAGTTTGAATTTTATTTAATATTTCGATTTTCGACCTGCATCGTTAATTAGGCTTACACCTGGCACACTGCACCAGGCCTGTATGGAAGCAAACCGTGCACCAGTAAAATTCCCCCCTAATAAGTCGACACAGAAATAAAAAACATAAATTCATTTTGGAAAGCCCCCACGAACCCACCCGATGACGTCCCGCCAAGTCCTCATCCTCGTCGTCGAGCTGCCGGTCGTCGCCGCACGAGGTCAAGGACGACATGGAGGCGCTCCTGTCCGCCAGACCCTCGTTCAGACTCTCCCCGCACGAGCTGCGCCACTCCCCCCGCTCCCCCCGGCACCCCTCGCTGCCCCCTTCCCACTCCCCCCGCTCCCCCCTATACCCCTCGGTACTCCCCTCGTCCCCCCCAGTTTCATCAAACGACCTCCGCCACTTGTCATTATTTTCACCCCCCTCACACTCCATTATATTCGCCCCTTCCTCTTCACCTACCTCCTTCACCTCATCACAGTTCTGCTGTTTATCGTTCTTCGCTTCTTCTTCTTTCTCTCCAGCCTTGGTTCCATGACCGAGGTCCACAGGCACTGAGGTTTCAGGGGTCAAGGTCTCTACAATACTCGCCATGCTGGTTCCCGTTAACGAGTCGTGGTCCTGTAGAGATTAGCAGAAAACGTTTTGTTGTTCGCTTATTAGTATCATACGCCTTTGTGCCGGTGCCACTTTTCACGTCGTTAGTATTTAGTTTTAAAACAGTGTTTGGTTTTAAGCAGCGTTTAGCTTCAAGTTTTAATTTAGTTTTCATTAGTTTTAATTTAATTACATTTGACGCAAAAGTTGAACCATCATTGAATACAGGCGAGGCTCCACGCCTACACGTATATTCAATGGCGGTTTAACTTTTGTCAATATGGCTAGAGCGATATCAATAGGTGTACACGCGTTAAACGCGGACCCACATTAAATAAAGTCGTTTATCGATCAATAAAGCGGATCACGGAGGAAAACTGTCCAACTGCACACTGTCACGCCGCATCATTGCAGTCAGTAGTCAATAGCCTACGCTACAACTGCATTGATAACTGATGCGATTGTGGGCTCATTGTTCGGCTCAGACAGCCTATATAGCGAATAAGGCGAGAAATTAGGTCTGAATCGCCCGAGGGAAGAGTTTGATCATAAAAAGTTAAAATGTAGCCTAGCGATTGGAAAAAAATTGTTAAGCCGTTAAAAAAGAGATGCCATAGGCCTACGTGTATTTGCACAGCTAGCCGAAGATCTCCATTTACTTGCTCACATTAAACATGCACTTAATTCACGAGCTAGCTTACCTCTGGTTTCTTTACCTCCACGATTAAGCTACCATACGGTTAAAGAACTTGGCACCCGTGTTCGCAGCACCCCTTCTTACCGAGTCTATAATTACAGCGCGCAAACGGCCGGGTAGCGGTGCTGCGTTCAACCGCGAGTCTATTACTCTAGTGTGCAGGGGCGACATTGAAAGTCGCAGCGCTACTGAATTCATTCGAGTAAAACATTTTAACGACCGTGTGGCTACCCGGCGCGTGGGCCTGTAGCCGCAACATTAGAGCACGCTATCATAGCCAGATCTAGTCGTCAGCCCGCTGCTACAGCCCACTGCTCAATCTAGGGACATTGTACATGTACGTGACCTAACTCCGCCTGTGTCTCTGTTCCACGCTGCTGTGTATAGGCCTATATAAATTGATATCTTGTAGCTATGGTGCTTTTCACCATAAGCAAGGCCAAACAAGGTAGTGGGGGGACTTAAAGGGGTAGACTGCGTGACAAGAAGAGCATAATTATTACTATGCACTTGTTGGATGAGAAAAAATTTGCATGCACCCCGCGTGTGGCAATACTGCGCGTCCGTTTAGGCGGAACGTTTTAATATACCGAGATGATTTAATTCTATACAAATATTCGCGCAGCCCTGACGCGCCGCAGCAGTGAATAGAATGAGCTTAGCGAGTTATCACAGGTACATTCAGCAAGAATGATTCCCACGCGCGCTGTGCCGCGCGTTTCAACGTCAGACTTCAAGTGTTGCTGTCAGGCCGCAAGGGCAACACAAGTCAGAAATGATGCGGCTCAGTACTGAGACGCGAACGCTTAAATTGCCCATCAGTCCTAACGTAGTTTTTCAGCACTGTCATTTTAAACGTTTCTGAACCGACGCGGATCTACAGTAGGCTAACATGTGAGACAAGTCGCTTACTACCACAATGACTGCATTTTGCATTGCAATCTTAAACCTGTCTAGTCGTTTAATGCGGGTGCATGTAGCCTGAAGTAGGCCACTAAGCCGAGGATTTCAGTAGAACAATATTATTTGTAGGCTACACTACAATAATAACGCAACACTTTCTATCAGCAAGATTAGCAGGGCATATAGACGCTGCATGCCAGTCCAGGCCTTCTACTACACCAG
This sequence comes from Chamaedrilus cognettii, assembly GCA_034695025.1. NCBI lineage: Eukaryota > Metazoa > Annelida > Clitellata > Enchytraeida > Enchytraeidae > Chamaedrilus > Chamaedrilus cognettii. The sequence goes on along the minus strand of JAQIWG010005668.1, from coordinate 1,004 downwards.
CCACTAAAGTGGTAAAGTACCAATACAAATTAAAACGCGTTACTATTACCTACTATTATTTTTCATACAAATCGCGTTTCATCCCATGTCCAAACGCTTGAACCTTGCGGTCAATTCATCACATTCCGCGCGTTGAACTAAATCAGCTTGTGGTTGTAGGCCTATAGGATCCAGGCTGCAGCAGGCTACATACAGTAGGTCGACTCTCAATGTCGCCAGGACAGCACGCACAGCAGTCCACGGCCATCGGTCAACAATGAAAGTAACGTAATTTATTTCGTACCGATTACGATCTCCTCTGACACCTCTCGCGAACAAAATCACTGACCCAGGTCGAACCATAGACCTTTAACGCAGAAGTCTTTAATACAGAACTCCTTTAATACAGAACTCTTTTGCGATGAGCCATTGATAGGAGCCCAGTTCTGTCAGCGCTATCGGACATCGCGGCGTTCAAATTCAATAGAATATTTTTTATAAAGTAGCCTTGAATTATTGTGATTGTCTCGTGAAGAAAAATGTGGCCTACAATAACATTGCGCATTGATCACTGCGTTACATTGCCTAGGCTTACATGTACTACTAGAATTACGTCAACATTAGGCCCGGTTTATTTTGAATTCAGTATCCGTAATAGCCTAATTTTATTTAAGGTTTTTTGCAGCGTTTCAAATGATGACGTAGCCCCTCAACGATCATTCGAATCGTTTGAATAATTCGTATAGCAACCGTCGTCTCTTGCTGACACAAAACTGATCGAGGTCAACGCCACAAACCGTGAAACGCACGAATTTCGTTTTCAACGCTATCGAGAATATTACACTATTTTTATTGACAATCTAATGGTGAAAGCACACCTTTCGGTCAAAACGAAGGAAGCGATCAAAACGAAGGAAGTCTTGTCGTTAAGGACAGTGCTAAAAGGCCGTAGAGACGCCGACTGCTTGTGGTCGTTTGGTCAAACGAACGCCAACCGCCGTCCTTAAGGTCACTGTGACCTTAAC
>JAQIWG010005667.1:0-14249 GCA_034695025.1 Chamaedrilus cognettii | reverse complement strand
GTTCAAACCATACAGTTCAAACCATACAGTTCAAACCATACAGTTCAAACCATACAGTTCAAACCATACAGTTCAAATCATACAGTTCAATCCATTCAAACCATACAGTTCAAACCATACAGTTCAAAAAGGGATTGTATGGGTTTTGAGAAATGTTTGTCAGCACCCCCTCACTCCCCCCCCCCCCGTCATGAGCTTTATGGATGTCCACCATCTCGCTGCCTAGGGACGCATACCAAGGATACCAAGGTAAATCCGGCCTTGGAGCGAGAGAGAATGATTATTGTTGAAGTGAACGCAGTAGACTTGCCGTAGAAGGCGACGGTGTAGCCCCACCAGTCCCAACACCCGAGGGGGTTGAGTCCAGTCGCGATGGCCTGTGGGTAGAGGATGATGATGTTGTTCAACTCTCCCACCTCGTTGTATCCCGTGCGCATCGCGTACTCATTGCCGAGCCTGTGCCTAGAAACCATTCAACGCAATACAAAGGAGGTTCGCCGCCTTCTGCTCTAGATTTTATTTAACTCTCCGTGGTTCACATATTTGATAGATCTAGTGAACTGGGTGAAAAAAATAGATCCGCTTAAGCTAATTCTGTTGTAGCCTATCTAGGTTACACGGTGTTCAAAAAAAAGAAACCATTTGGTTATGGTTGCGTATCTTCGTTAATAATACATGGAATTGTGTGAAATTCTAACCCGTTTTAACAACCCGGACAATAAAGGACGCACATCTAAACTGCTGAAATTTGACATTACAAAGTGCTGGCCGCGAGCACTGACGCGAGCGTGTAGAGGTGCCACTGCCACGCAGCGTCATCGACAACGTCCCTATTGAATTAGTTTTATTACATGTATATACATTATATAATTATAGGAGCTTGGCCGTTGTTTTTGGGCGAGATACCGAATATCTAGAGATACTCCATTTGGTCCAATGATATCCCTGCATAATAGAACATAATGGATCATTTCAAGTCGACGGTGTTACGATGGAGTTAGAGTTGAGTTAACGTTTGACAAGTTAGATTCCCATTCATATTCACATTTTTTTGCTGTTGTTTTCTGGTTTAGCATTATAACGTTATTCCGAATGTGAATATGAATGTGAATCTAACTTGTCGAACGTTGACTCCACTCCAACTCAATCCTAACACCGCGGACTTGAAATGACCCAATGTCATACTGCCAGCAATTTATTCAGCCGTTCGTAGTGACGTCATACCTTCCCTGATTGCAGCCGTGGAAGGAGACGTGAAGTTTGCATTCTACACACACAAGTACAGAAATCATGTTAGAGCCACTGTACACAATTTGACTTCACACTAATAGATATAACAGTATTAGCGTATGAAGATAAAATTTATATTCGTATTTTTTCAATTACACTTTGTTATTTTAACTGAAACGCACATCTTCATATGCAATATAAAAGACTACAAAACTTGCAGAATAATACCTAAATTACAATACTACAGAATCAGTTTCAAAAATACTTGCCCGTAATTAAAATACCGTACTGCTATTCAAAATAGCATACAAATCAAAGATAAGATCTGACATGTAAAATTAAGCAGTTTAAAGACTAAAATCCAGCAGTCTGAAATCTTAAATTTTGAAATAAATTAATAAAATATATACTGAGCAGTCTAACGCATTCTGGTGAGATCAATTCGATTCAATGCGGATTTGTAAATGCTTAATTTGGACTGGACCGTCCAAGCATGATTGACAACACTGTATCATAACCAGTGTTGGAAATGTACTATAGCACGACAATTGTACAATAATTTGAGATCAAAAGGGCCTCTGTACGATGTACGATAATGGCGTTTCGTATGGTATCTCGAGAGAAATTTTCGCTCAGCACCGCCCTCCCCCCCCTCCCCTGTACGATAATTTTGTCGCAAAAACGATCATTTTGGGCCGTTTGTGCGATAATTTCACTTTGGAAAATTGGCTGATCATGACAGGATTCAGGACACATTTATAAGCGCTAAAGCGGTTACACCATAAAGCAAAGCAAAACTCCATCTGACAAGCACGGCGCTCTGTTTTCTCGCTTCGCCAGGTGGCGCCAAGATGTTTTTGAAGAAAAATCAGACATATAAATGCTGGACATGAAAATTTGTATATGAATGCCAAATAAGCTCTCTTTTATGGATCAAACTTACAAAATTAGACACACCAACACATGCATACTACATAGGCCTACCGTCACTAGATGTTAAACAGACATACCACACACGACACTTCAAAGTTGAAGGTCCAATCACAGACAAACCTAGACAAACACACTGCTGCGCCTCAGCGCTGCAAGTGTGCCCGGTCAATGAGACAACAAATTTCGCCTGTAGCCGTTTTCGTTTATAATAATGTAAATAATCATCGTCGTTTTCGACGTCCATTCTTATGCGCTACAGCCAAGCCTGTAACGCCGTGTCCATGTTAACACGGGGTAGACGTTTATATTAGAGCTGGGTTTTTACGGCCAGCGATGCCCTTTCTGTCGCCAACCAGAATAATAAATTACCCTGGACGATGATTATCAGCTAGCGACACTTGTGCGTTTAACAGCCTTGCTGAAGGGCCTGTAACGCTTGGTTTCATACTTGCCGGTGTCACGCGGACATGAACCCAGGTACGCTGGACTCGCAGTCCAACGCCTTAACCACTACACCACAGCGCTTCGCTTAACAATTTTACACGGTTTAACTCTTTTTGCTGCGTCGTGGCGCCTATCTATGTCTAGAACCCTGCCATACAATGTTACGATGCGGACCGGACAAGTAACTTAAGCTTACGGTTCTGGTTGTTGACGCAGCCCGACGGAACGTACACGTAGCCGGTGTTGTCCATGCTGGAGGCAGACGGGAGACTGATGTAGAAGAAGTCACGCTGATCGAACTCGTAGAACTGACCACGTCACGCAAACACGACTTTAGCTTACCAATTAATAATTTAAAGATGTTTATTTAACAAATTTAACAAATTTGTACAATGCTTATATAACTAATTTTACAATGCTTATTTAACAACTTGAAATGTGAGAAGAGTGGAGAAGATTAGCTGGCCAGAGTAGATAACAAATGAGGAGGTATTGATGAGAGAGGGGCAACAAGAACTACGATTGAAATGATAGTAAGAAGAAAAAAACTTGGATCTGACATGCACTGAGAGAAAAAGGATTGTTACGAGGTAGAGGGGAAGACAGGACTGGGAAGGCCACGTATCGGGATGATACGGACCTGCTAGAGAAGGAATCGTATGCAGAGACGAAGAGAAACGCCGAGAATCGGCCAGGATGGAAGGTTTGAACATCAAAGCCCTGCCATGTGGTAGAACACTGAAGAAGATTTTGAAGAAATAGTACACGAATGAATTTTGAAGTTCATAGGCTTCTTCATCAAGATTTTTTCTTGACGCTTATTTTGCATGTTAACGCTGCATGGGAAATTGCAATTTTAATTAGATTTTTATTTCAAAATAATAATTATTACCCTACTACTGTTTTTGAACCAGATTTGTATAAAAAGCATCTGAGAAAGTATCTAACCGGTACAGATTTACCTACAGAGCAAAACACGGGCGGATAAATTCCGAACTCCCTGTGGCAATGGGCTTGAGCAGCCAAAAAGATTTTTGTGTCGTATCTACAATCTATGACTTAATCGCATAGATTTCAATGACATAGTCAACACATAAATTCTTCAACACGTAACGGTCGAACTGCGTATGAGACCGGTCTTCGTTTCACTCAATCACATAATCCAAAGGTAGCAAGGCAGTCAAAGCATATCACAACATAATAGCTAGTCCCAATAACATCTAACTATTTTTCATATCATTCAAGCCTGATCCCTGAAAGCGTTCATAGCACCGTTGCGCCAAGCGCCTACAATTATATTTCTCAACCTAAGTATATTGTCAACCAAAGTAATTCCAGATAACAATTAGTTAACAGATTAAATGAAACTTAAGACTTACTTCACCACGCAGCGGAACGGTGCCAACCGGCCTCTGCAGCCAAACAATGAACACTGTAGACGTCACACCCAGAAAGCATTAGTCCCAAAAAATTCTTCACTGACGATAACGCGCTCGAAACTTTTGCACAAAAATTAATTAGTAGCAAAAAAATTCAGCTTTTGAACCGAAGCGGATGCAAAACACAACGTCGGGCAGAGAACGATGCAAATGCTAACGCAGATTAAATTCCAAATAAAGAATCGACTCAGCAATGTAAAATAGATGCATTTATTTATTTACGATAGGAAACGGCATAAAAAGTAATACAAGCAATAATATTAACAGCCACTTACTGTACACGCGCCTCAAAAAAACTTTCACTACTAAGGCCCAGTTGTTCAATAGAGAGTTATTTGACTTTAAATAATCATTGAACAAAAATGACGTCACGATTCAATCAGATTTTGGCAAAAGAGAATCCAGGATTGTTTGAATAACGCGCCAACATTGGGGAGTTATTCAAATAATTCTGGATCGTTCAACTGTGGTTCAAATAACTCTCGATTGAACAACTGGTCCTTAGTAGCCGTCGCGTTCTGAACCCGCAAGCGCACGCTTGATAGACAACTGACGCCTTTGCACACACACGCGCGCGTTTAGTGGCCTCATTCCCCGCTTACGCAGAGGTAGGCCATTTGCAGCCATGCACACCCGCCCTCCACCTTATCCTATCCGTCGCATCCACACGTCCTAATCCTTTCACTTTCGTATCCTTCTCGGTCAATCTTTTCCACGTCGTTTCCGGTCTCCCTATCCGGTCTCCCTATACGTCTCTTCCCGTCTGCCTCATAAATTCATACATTTGCGCATCCAATCATCCGGTTCCTTTCTCAAAACATGCCCCAGCCATCTCAGTCACCTTTGACTAACGCCTTTACTACGGGTATAATCCAACACAAACAAAAAACGTGATTTCATGCATGAACAGAAACCAAAACAAGGTGCGAAATTACACCATTGAAACTGCGGCGCTATTTCACTGCTTTAATGTTTTTTATTGAATGCACGAAATTACGCTTTCATGCAACTTTCGGTTAGTCGATAACCCCAGCTAACGAAAATACGACTTGCTCGAGGAGCTCTGGGCTGCAAGCCAATTTTTGTTCCCTCGCTCGCGGGGTGGCTTGCAGGGGGGAGATTGTACATACCTTCAATAAAAACCTAGTAGAATTCCTATTCTGCGTGCGTCTTTATATATATTTTAAATATATATATATACATATATTTTTAAGTTCATCATTTAACTGGCATACAAATACACGCAGTAATAAAGCTGAAAGGATTAACGATATGAATTCATCACAAGACACAATGTAGAGACTGAGGGCTGATACACTAAATCCTGAACCACCATTAAATCCGTGTTGGAGAAACCAGCCCTGAATGACATACGATCAGCTCTTCCCCATATATGTGGTTGAGCAGTTCGTAGGCGCCGTCGTAGTTGCACCGGCTGATGTACGGCGATCCCTTGAAGCTGCACGCGTTGCCATAATTGAGCGTCGGCTGCAAACGTGCGGATTCAAATGACAAAAATGAAACCTCCACACGACTGTAACAGTGACTAATAAAACAATTCGGCACGATTTTTGTTGTCTCCCTCAGCATTTAAAAAAATTCGTCAATATCAATTTTTTCCAGTTTTAAAATTGAAATTAGTTGTTGTTGTTATATAGCCCTTTGCGGGGAAAAGGTGATCCCCATTGGCCCAGCTGACGGTCACTGGTGGTAGTTTCATCATAGACTGGTAGGCATCGTAGGAACGAATACTTGTGGCTGATGAATTTAAATCACCCTTGTCAGAGCGTGCACGAAGTGACTAAAAATCTTTGCCGCTTCCTGGACTCAAATTGACAGCTGCCGCACTCGTACTCCGCGACTTGGACCACTCTGCCACAACGCTGGTGATAGCAGGGGCAGGACTACCGGGCACAGTTTGATCGTTAATGTAATACCCGGAACGATTGGGATTAGTTTTTATGCAAGACGCTTGATGATCGGAGAAGTGACATTGTGGGCGTGGCACAAAACAGCGCATCGTGAGTTCCTCTTTTCACCGACAAAACTACTGTACTACGCCATTGTCAGACTTCGACCCAGGCCCCCAGATGCCAGAAATCCTCGCTGCGCTACTGGATGAACCAATGCTTCGGATACATCGTGGAAGGCTAGTTATCAATCAATTTGGTTATAAATTGTCAGAGAACAAAAATGACGACACGATACAATCAGATCGCGCAAATTGCATAGCGGATCGTTTAAAGAACTCCCTATAATTGGCGAGTTATTTTAATGACCTAAGATCATTCAATATAAGTTTCAATTCAACATCTGAGCCGGAGCCTACACGTATAGTGATGTATTTAAAACGCTCACCGTGATTCAAGGACTTAGATTCTTAGGTCCAGTTGCTCAATCGAGAGTTATTTGACTTTAAATAGTCATAGAACAAAAATGAGCTCACGACCCAATCAGATCGTGCAAATTAGATAGAAGATCATTCATAACTCGCTGTTATTGGCGGTTCTAAAATACATCCGAGACTATTAAAAAAACTCTCGATTGAACAATTGGCCCTTACAAGGAGTTTGACAACTTACGAAGGCGTGCTCGGCGTTTATGTTGACTAGACGAATGTTGGCCGCATCCACGTAGTTGCGATAGTAGTCCACCACCTTGCTGACGACGCCTGTTGTAACAGAGCAGCCGCGAGTGGAGCAAGCTAAAGAACAAGGGGGCCGTGCCTCCCAAATTTGACTGCAATGGAGAGCAGGGGCCATCTGTGCTCCACAAATTTGTTATTGACTATTTAAGGGGGGGGGGGGGGTAGTGGTGTTGGTGGTGTTGGGAGTTTAAGGACCGTGTGTCGTAACGAAGACTATTGCAGTCCGGTTCTGTGGCTATAGGCTTCGTCTTTACCAAGCAAAGAACCGCTCCCTCCTTTTAAGACGCCTTTTACGACTCGCCCGTGAAGCTCTGGGCTTCAAGTCTATTCTTTGTTCCCCGACTTGCTGGGATATGGGAAGGGAGCATTTAAGGGGTATTTCAGTGCTGTTGGGGGGACATATCCGAGCCTTTAGGGCAAGGGACTGAGACTGAGGGGATGAGACGGATAGAGTCAAGTGGAGACCATGGAGGGCGGGTGTCTATGACTGTAAATAGCCTTCCCAATAGTACCCATGCGTAAGCGGAAATTAAGCGGTGAGGAAACGCGTGCATTTGTGCGTACCTTCTTGAGGCCACATTTATATAACGGAACCACCAAAACGGGACATTCAGGATCAAAACAAAGAAGAAGATGTTAAGGCTTGGTCCTGAGTGCACATGTCCTTCCGTGTAGTACCCAAAGCGGGTCGGGTCCCGACGGGTTTCAGACCTCCCATCTCAAAGATGGGACCCGGCATCTCACATTTGGAACCGGCGCATTACCCGGCTTAATGCTTCAAGTATAGATTTTACGTGATGGCTTGATGCATAATCATACCTTGATGCATATACTTTACGCATGTACTTTTATACACGCACATAATAATGTTCCACGCAATAGACGTCTAGCCTGTGTTGACAAGGACATGCCATTCCAGACTTGTCCGCGAAGCATTAGAATAAACGACAGAGGTCCCCGTCACGGACCTCTGTCAGTCATTTAACGCCGAAACGGACTACGAGTCCAGTACCATAATTATTAAAAGCGCAAAAACCCAGCAGTTGGAAAATTACAATCCAGCAAACTTCTGAAATCCGAAACTATATTTTAAAAACTTCGGCGTTTGAGGTTGAGGTTGCTAGGTGAGAGTCTTTTGAGGTTACTAGGGCACAGTTAGTGGCGGCTCAGGAGTCAGCAGGCGGCAAGGTTCCGCGCACGGCAGCTGCGTTGCCGCGCTCATTTAAAATGATGACTATTGTATATGGCTCACGATTTGACAATATTGTGCATATGACGAGAGATGGCTGGGGCATGTGTTGAGAAAGGAACCGAATGATTGGGCGCGGAAATGCATGGATTATGAGGCAACTGGGAAGAGACGTATAGGGAGACTGGAAACGACGTGGAAAAGCTCGACGGAGAAGAATATGAGAGCTAGAAAATTGAGACGTGAGGATGCGACGGATACGATAAAGTGGAGGGCGGGTGTCCATGGCTGCAAATGGCCTACCCCTGTGTAAACGGGGAATGCGGCCACAAAGCGCGAGTTTGTGTGTGTGTGTGTGCAAAGGCGTCCATGGTGTGCCACGCCCACAAAAGGCGTCCACGGGAGACTTTATTCACCGATTCTTCCAGAATCCAGCCCGAAGAAGAACCAACGTAACTCGGACTTACCGGAGACGACGACCGTGTCCTGGTTGCCGGAGAAGACAAAGATCTTGTCGTTGCGCATGTTGGACGTGGGATCGACGTCATTGGCCGCCGCGTAGCGCGTCGTCTGCGCCACGAGGTCGTTGACGTTGATGTTGTTGGGTAGGGTGGCGCACGCGTTAGTCGCTGTCAGCGTGTTGCCCTTGGCGCAGTAGTAGGGCGCTGCGCGGGCAGGACTGACAGATTTTCATCGTTCGAATGCTCGCGCATAAAAAGAATCGTGTTAAAATACATAAGTTAACATCATCATCGTCATCATTGACGTTTTACGTCCACTTTTCCGCGCTAGCGCAGGTTGGAGGTTTCCAACGATGAGACTATAACCATAACTCTCGATTCATTGCTATCAGTCGGCCGTGCGAGCAACTTGCGAACTCCAAAGTTTTTTGCAACCCGTTTTTCTGGGCAATTACCTTGGACTGCTGTCATGGTCACGGTAATGACATCTAATTAGAGAAATAACGTAAACTATTACATTATTCGCATATATGTACATATAATTTTAACTAAACTTTATTCGAATTGTCCCATAAAAATATTATCGTAGCCAAAAAATAGTTGACGGACCCCCCGCGATGATGCCCACTCCCATGAACTGTGCGGACCAGATAACATGGAGCTGGGTGGCGAAACATCCTCCTGAGGACGTCCCGGACGTGGAGATCTGCGACTTGTCCACGTTGTACTTGGCTGTGACAAACAACAAACGTACCCAGAAACTGTTTGCTCATTCATTTCTTGACTTTTAGATAATTTAAAGTTTAAAGTTAAGTTTAAACTTCTTTTTTTCCACATTTATTACTTCAAGACAAAATGCAAGTGCGAGTCGCATAAGAAGTAGTGAGGTTAGGAAAAAAGAGATATATATCCCGGGGAAGTTCTATTCGCCCAAGTCAGGTACACCATTCTCACTATACATCATTATTTATTACAAAATGCACTTTTCAATCAAAAATAGGCAATCGAGTTTATTTGTAATATTTAAAACTTTAAAATTGATTAATTAATTTTCAGAATCGTAGGCCCTATATTGAATATAACTACATCCATCGTGGGCAGTGAAACAATAGGGCCTACGTAGAATGTCATCCAAAACACATAACGTCCGAAGTAAAGCGATCACAAAATATGTGAAATCGATAATAAGAAACCATTTAAAATAGGCCTCAATCCTTCGAAAGCGTATCATATTTTTGTTGCGGCAATAATTATCACTCACGTAGTTTTCTCTGCGCAAAAGTAACGCTCGCCGAGACGAGCAGAAGTACAAGAAGCGTCTTCATCGTGCGACCAGAGGCGACCAGCCACTGCGAAGATGACGTAGCTCACTGGGACTCGATCCGGGAGACAAATTACCCTTGTCGACTACCACACGGGTGTCCTCGTATAAACGCCCTTCGCTGTCAATAAACAGAAATTCGTTTAAAGATTATATTTCTGTGTCGGTGTAGGCCAATAAGCTGCTATCGCTCTGATTATTGACCATCTGCTCATTTCCCAGACGTGATACTATATGCGAGTATGATAGGTCAAGAACCTAGTAAGTGAAATCACCCAGTATTATAACATACAGGAATGTTTAATTACAGTATATATACTTTTAGCCGTCCTGCTGACTGGTCTACACAAGATAACATATGAAAGGCCTTGGGTCCTTATAAGGCTAGACCCACACTATGCATATATACTGTTCATGTAGCCTCATCGTGCTCCATAAATCTTTTTGACGTTGCAATTTTCTTTAAATTGATTATAAAAATGTCGTTATATTTGTGTTTTGTAGGCTACATAAAATATTTATTAATACGATAATTAATGTTTTGTGTAGATTTAATAAAATTATTAATTAATTAAATTTGGACAGTGCTATACTTTGACATTACCCCCCAGTCACTGTGCTACCAGTTGTATGATGTTTATTTTTCTTAGTCAATGTGTAGTGCGAAGTTTCTATGTTGAGTGCCATAATAATAGTATCCCTTATGGACCTGTGGTTTTTTTTAGACCTTTTAGTATCTCATGTGCATTGTGCTTTTATGGTGCTGTTTTTTGGATGCCAAATAAAATAAAAATATATACATGTACAATTGTACATGTATATATAGCTTACCATAAGAAAGCTACCATATCTGACCCCGAGGGAATGCCAGAAACTAGAACACTGACCATGGCTGCAGTGTTGGTGCTTTTGACTATTCCTCAAGGCCGGACACACTGGCGGTTCTATGTGAAGGCTAAATGACGCCAGGCGTCCTCGATTTAATGTTGGCGTCATGTTGGCGTCCCAGTTTTCTGGATGGGTAATGCTAAAGAGGGCTTCATTTTGTCGCTGGCGTCCCAAGTTTTACGGTAGGCGTACCCAGCTTGAAATGGCTGGCGTCCCCAGTTTCTGAACGTGATAGGTGTGCCTCCAGCAGAGAAATTTGGACAATGACTTTTAACAATACCTGAAAACTGGAAGATTACACCGACTGTTAAAATACTGGAATTTTGTTTTAGCTCACTGTTAGAAGAAGAACCTCACAAATTTAAATTAGCACCCCCTACGTGAGCTCTCTACATGAGAGAGAAAAGGAAAAAGGTCTCCGGCAGCCCCCCCCCCCCACTTTCCAGTTTAATAATTGCATGTTCTATTTCAATGGTTCTCAAATGCTTCGGCTGTGAGTATTTTGAAACTTCCTTTTTTAAGTACCTTTATTCCCTTGCTTAGAACTCCTCAGCTTAAGCTTCAAGGTTTAAATTTCAGGCACTAAGAGTCTATTTCATAGTCGTTCCTCAACTCCTACCTCGACTCCTACCTTGACCTAGAAAGACAATTTAACAGCAGTCCATAGCTGCCGTTCGAAAAAACTCTAAATTGATTTCAAAATTTTAAAGGCACAAATTTATTTCCACAGGAAATAGCTATAATTTAAAATCAGTGAAAACAGAAAATCATTTTTCTCTAAATCTATGACGTCACGTTAATTTAACGACATGGTATATTAATTCAAATGGAGTAAGCAAAAAGCTTCTTTGAATGGCAGTTATGGGCTGCTGTTACATTGTCTTTCTTGGTCAAGATAGGAGTCGAGGTAGAAGTTGAGGAACGACTATGAAATCGACTCTTAGTGCCTGAAATTTAAACCTTGAAGCTTAAGCTGAGGAGTTCTAAGCAAGGGAATAATTATTCCCTTGGGACGACTACAGGAACGACTATGAAATCGACTATAGGTCTAAACGTGAATATTACAATAAAATTAAGTTCATTGCGTGATGTAATAATACCCGTTGTCCTTCATAACTAACATTTACTATCAATTGACATGATAGGCCTACTTCAAATGTATTGTAAAAATTGTGCCTGGGGTAGTGGAACCCCTGAGCTCTGGTCCTTCTCCGCGGAACCTCAATATTTTCTTGGACTCCAGACTGAAAAACACTGCAGTATTCACTGCGTTTAATCTACAGACAGTTTATTTCTATGATCTGCTTCACAGCGAATTATAAGATTTAATGGATGTGTAGATAAGACGCCTATCGCCTATACAATTATGGACATAAGCCACATTTGAAATAAAATATAAAAGCCTACTACCAGCATAAATCTCCTAACTCTGAAAATATAATAGTGTATCTGATGAAAAACAATAACTAGCGGGTTAATTTCATCTTCTGTCATCGGCACATTTTATACTTCATTAAGTTCTGTAAAATCAAAGAACTGAAAAGAGATTTAGCTGATCATTGTGTAGGCAAGCAGGAGGGAAAATATTGCGGCAATTTGATCCTATGTTTTCCAAGAAGTGCTCCGACGTCAGAAGATTCCGTGCTGTGTCCATGACGTCACGATTGCGTACTGTATCAATGATGTCACGAGTGCGTATTGTATTTATGACGTCACGAGTGATGAAAAGATCGAAGGTGACGTCTACGAGATTTGATCCACCATTCTGAAGACTGCTAGTGGCTGGTTCGCTCCCTTCGTAGCTAAATAAAGAAAATATTTATTGAACAATTGATCTGAAACGTTCAAAATTTTTTGCAAATTTTTAACAAACTAAAGAATGATTCATTACTTGAACTCTACATGAGTACTGGTGACCAAGAACTTACTAACTTGCTTAGCAAGTATAGATTGAAGGAACATTGTGGAAGTACAAAATGTGGAATATTTCTGACACAAATATATTGCTATGATTTATAAGAGTAAAGTTTTTGTTTTCACATTTGTTTTTCACATAGTATATCTCTCTAGTACACTGCCAAACGGCAGGTCCCTGGCATCCAAACTCTCCACACCTGGTGGTTCCCCTCCATTCTATTCTTGTTCCCTACACAGTATATGTATGCTATATTACATAATAATTTAACGTGACTACATCTCGTCTATTCATGACGATGTTAGGTTTCAACCTTATGCCACAGGTGACTTCGTCTGCTTGTATCAATGTAAATTTTTTTTTTTTTTTTGTATTATGTTTTGAACCGCCGAAAGGTGAATAAAAGCTCTATATATTAAAGCCGTGCTTTATGATGACTTCTATTCGAAGCCAAGTCAACTCCAGCTGGGAGATGGGTGGACGGCCAAAGTCATGAATAAGCCTAAACAGTAAAATATGAATAATTAAGAAGTTCGTCGAGTGACAGGAGCAAATCATTTCAAGCTGAGAAAAGTGAAGTCGCTAACAAAAAATATCTTTCTATGTCTTTGAATTCATGCAAATCGTGTTTATTACATTAATGAAAATAAATAAATAAATTAATTAACTGGTTAACCAAACTGATTAAATTTGCAATATTAATTAGGGGATGGTTTCCTTTAATACCGCGCCTTAGCATGAACACTGGTCATAATTAACCTTTAATTTAATTCGATTCCAATCTTTATTTACGGTAAAAAGATAAAATTCATAATAAGAAGAATTATGTCTTTTTTATTTTAAGATATTGACCGTTGTTTTTTTGAGGCAATTTTTCACATTAACTTTCAACAATTATTATAGCGCAGTTAAATACCGCAGTGTGGTGCATAGCTCATGAGTGGTTAAAGTGTCGGACGAAGAGTCCGGAGACCTGAGTTCAAGTCCCCGCGCCCGCAACTACGAAACCATGCGTTAGAGGCCCTTCAGCAAGGCTGTTAAACACACAAGTGTCGCTAGCTGCTAACCCCATGCCAGATAATCATCTATTTGGTTGGCGTCAGGATGGGCATCCGGCCATAAAAACCCAATCCAGCAGTCCTCATCAGGGTGCAAATGTGTGAAAATATGAACATTAACAGATTAAATGAACAAAAATGCGGCTGGTTTTTAGTTTTTTAGTTAAATTAGCGCCGCCAAGCGGTTTCGCTTACCGTACGAGGCAATGGTGTAGCCCCACCAGTCCCAACACCCGAGGGGGTTGACACCCGTCGCGATGGCCTGTGGGTAGAGGATGATGATGTTATTCAACTCTCCCACTTGGTTGTACCCTGCCTGCATGGCGAACTCGCTACCCACGGCATGCCTGCACGCCATTCCGTCTAGATTTCATTTGTAGATCAACAGGCAGTGATATACAAATGAGGAGATATTGAGAGGAGTGGGAGAAACAAGGACTATGATCGAAATGATAGTGAGAAGAATGAAAAACTGGATTGGACATGTGTTGAGAGTCTGAGAGAAGAGGGTTTGTTGAGAGAGGTGATGGAGGGAAGAATGCAAGGAAAGAGAGAACCAGAGAACCGAGAAGGCCACGTATCGGAATGATAGACGACCTGCTTGCAGGGACGCCGGTGACACCGGAAGATCCAAAGGGCAGGTGGAGCATTGAACCAAAAAAGGGAACGCAACGTTAGCAGCCGCCGGTGAAAAAAATTTCGACGGGGGGGGGGGGGGGGGGGG
>JAQIWG010005666.1:0-14251 GCA_034695025.1 Chamaedrilus cognettii | reverse complement strand
ACTGCATCCTCTATTCTATTCCAAGGCACCGCTTTAACTCCCACTGACTCCACTCGAAATCTCGATGTAATCTTCGATAAAGACCTCTCTTTCAAAAAACACATTTCCTCCATCTGCAAAAACCTCGTACGACCACATTCGCCAGATACGACAAGTGAGATCTTCCCTTTATACAAATTCAACTACTATTCTTGCTAACTCGTTAGTCTCCTCAAAATTAGACTACTGCAACTCGCTTTACTTCGGTCTTCCAGCAACATCCTTGGATCGCCTTCAAAAAGTTCAAAACTCCTTAGCCCGTGTTGTCATTCCCTGTCAGACGGCATCATCACATCACTCCCACGCTTCAAAAACTACATTGGCTTCCTATTCAGCAACATATTCAATTCAAAACTGCCTCCATAAGCTACAAAACGCTTCATAATCATCAACCCTCATAGCTATTTGAACTTCTTACCCCGTACATCCCGTCCAGAAACCTAAGATTCACTGACAAGCATCTCTTTACCACACCTGACATTCGTTCTGCAAATGACCGTCGCTCAATCAGTTTTACTGCACCTACAATTTGGAACTCACTCCCCCTCCCACTACGCTCCTGTTCAAGCCTCCCTTTGTTTCTTTCCGGTCTGAAAACGCATCTTTTCCCCCCGTAAATGTACTTTTTTTCCCTGACAGATATATGGTATAACTGACCCGGTCTTTGCTCTCCCTTCTCCTATCCTCCTCGTCTGGGTTTCCTAAATGACATCTGCATGGTGCCCATGACGAGGGGAAGTCTCCAATGGCGTCTTTCGATGCCGAAACGGACTATAAACCCATTATTATTATTATTATTATATCTGCGTGTGCAATTCTAAATCTGAAACTGTAGAATGTTGTCAATTTTTTAAATTACAAATTGTTATTTTCAAAATTCCATCACTATTCACCAGTTGCACATGTACCTTTATAGGACTCAGAGAAATGGACACTATGTTTTCATATGAGCAACTTCCATATCTCTATGCTAGTATATATTGCATGAATATGTAAAAGTGCAGTAAATATTTGCGATCTGTGTATTAGTATTTCTTCAGTGCTATCACTGTGCTAGTATATAGCTATTTATTGATTGCTATCTGTGTGTTAGTATATCTTCAGTGCTATCTCTGCACTAGTAAATAGCTATATATTGCTATCTCTGTGCTAGTATATCAGCATTGTGGTGGTGACGCTCGTCTGCAACTTCTGCGTGGGAATCGCGCTCACCGATTTCAAGCACGAGGTTGGGCCCACATTTATTTTGTTTCTGCCTATTGTAGCCGACATCGTATTCCGTTGGTTTGTAACATTGACTTTTGATTTTCCTATTTGATACAGGTACGTATGATAATGTTGTAAGTTTCGCAGACATTTTATTGTTTTTTGATTTTGTGCGTGGTATATTGATGGTCTTGCATTTCGTGATTTTTCTTCGTTTACTAATAAATAATTGTATTAATTAAATAGTACAGTCTAGCTATCGTCTTGGTTGGGATATCCCTTGGATTGGTCTGGGATTATATAATTTATTTTTTGGACTTTGTTTATACAACCCATGGCTTTAACTTGATTTAAATAACCCATGGGTTTGAGTTGGTTTAGGTAACCCACGGGTTGGAGGACGCGATGCTGGGGCAGCTCAAGGAGTCAGTGGTTGCCAAGCAGCGGTTTGGTGTCGGGTTTCAGCTCTCAGAGGCCTGGGACTTCCTCCAGATCAAGGTCTAGCGACTTTCTGAATGGTTTGATGTGATGCAGCTTGAGCTGACCTGTTAGTTGGAGGCTCTTCATGCTTCTGCAGAGTTGTTGTTTATTTCAGAGTTTTTATCTTCTTTTCATTCAATTTATGTCTTAGTCAGCACTGTGCTTCAGTGTTAGTGTTGCACTATGAAATTATAGTTGCTCACAACTACTGCGCGCAACTTTTTACAGGGTTGGACTAATGCACTTTGACTCAATGCCTTTTCTGACAAAAAAATCTCAAGTTTGAGAGAAATTGATAGAATGATAGAGCTAAGATGATTATCTAGCTGTTCTTTTGATTTAGTCACAGCCTGTTGACAGCCACCTACTTTTCTTCAGTGGTCGCCGTTCTAGGCTTATCTACCTACAGAGTGACTGATAGATCTGGGCTACAACATCTGTTTGCGAATTATTTTTGTAGTTATCATAATATTATGGTAGCAATTAAGAGTAAGTTGATGATGATTGTGTTAAATGTGTGTGCTCACAGATGATGTGCTGTGGTGTCAACGCGTACAAGGACTACGTGGATCTTGGGGGCATCAGCGGCGTCACATCTGACGTGGTATGCTTCGTCCCATTTAGCATTTTGTACTCATTTGTAGTCATATTTGAATATATTTTGTTTTTGTGTTATTCAGCAGTTTAGAAAATGTATATTGCTATCGGGCATTTTGTTAAAGACTTTGAGATGTATATTTTGATGCTTGTCCATGTACTGTCAGGTCATCAATAGCAGTCATCGACTGGCTTAAAACGCTCAAAGAAGAATATTCCAGGCCTTTTGTGAAATTATTGTTAAGCCTAGAACATAATTGATCAGTATAGGACTGCATTGCTGCTTATAATCACATCATCTGGTTTTTTGTCTTGTTTTTATTAGCCTTTGTGTGTAGCGCACAATGACTATAGACAGTCCAGTTCTGCACAACAGAGCCGGCACAGAACCGCTTCCCGTTCTTCAGTTGCCTCTTGCGACTCGCCCGGATAGCGCTGGGCTGCAAGCCAATTCTTTGTTCCCCGGCCTGCAGAGGGCACACATCATCTGGATCACACACAATATCTGTACACAGAACGTCCCCTTTCTATTGACTCAGCTCCTATTGGCTGTCATCAGATTCCGCTGAGCTGCTGCGCCATGCGGATATCGGCCAATGGGAACGCAGCGGCATCAATATCTGGGTCAGGTCGGGTGGAGCCGGACAACCTGAGTCAATGCCGATTGGACGCTCAGCACGGCGTCATCAACAGCGTCTTTCTGCACACGCAGGTGAGCTGGCCAGTTGTGCTACGGGCTCTTGATTAATGTTCTCCGTCTGTGTTTTGTTTTTTATTAAGCAGCTGTGTTGCACTCGACTCTCATCTTACAGAGTGGACGATAAGCAGCTCTTCCATGCTACACAGTGGATGCTACCCAGCTCTTCCATGCTACACAGTGGATGCTACCCAGCTCTTCCATGCTACACAGTGGATGCTACCCAGCTCTTCCAAGCTACACAGTGGATGCTAAGCATATGAGCCTTCATACAACGG
This sequence comes from Chamaedrilus cognettii, assembly GCA_034695025.1. Classification (NCBI taxonomy): domain Eukaryota; kingdom Metazoa; phylum Annelida; class Clitellata; order Enchytraeida; family Enchytraeidae; genus Chamaedrilus; species Chamaedrilus cognettii. The sequence goes on along the minus strand of JAQIWG010005666.1, from coordinate 10,954 downwards.
GCTTCATAGAAAAAGCCGGTTATCTTCTTCTTATTTCGGTTGCGTAATCTGCCTTAATCTTCTTGAAAAGACTACCTCCGCAATACTATCAAAATGGAAATACGAAATTTTTTGTGCTGTGGCCGACATTTGGCACACACCATGATGGAATTGACACATGGCGTGTCTGGATTGAACAAAGGGCACTTTGAACATAGACATTGTTATGTCCAGTAGTGCTTGAGCAATGAACCGTTCAAATTGCGTGCAGACGACATGTGATGAATGTTAAATGGTGCTGAAGTGAAGGTTGACAAAGTATAGAAAGTGTCAGGTAGGCCTGCTGGTAACGTGTTTTATGGCCGACCAAGTATTGTAGTCCTGCTAATGTTGTTGTACTATGTCGTGCAGGGATGTCTAAGTCCGGTCTCGCGCTGGATGATGCGCTACCTCAACCGCACCATCGCCATGGTCTTTGCCACCATCTGTCTCCAGGTCTGTCCCTTGCAACTATCTCTCTCCAGGTCTGTCCCTTGCAACTATCTCTCTCCAGGTTTGTCCTTGCCTCCATCTGTCTCCAGGTCTGTACTCTGCCTCCATCTGTCTCCAGGTCTGTACTCTGCCTCCATCTGTCCTATGCATCCATGGGCCCTCGATGACGTCATTAGACGCCGAAACGAACTCTATCCATTATTGTTATGACTATTATGTCTCTAGGTCTGTCCGTTGCCTCCATATGTCTCCAGGTCTGCTATGTGCCACTATCTGTCTCCAGATCTATCCTGTGCTTTTGTTTGCTAAGCAGGCCCCATGATATACCATTTTGGTCCAATGAAAAAGCTGATTCTCATGCAGTGTTACTACTGCGTCATCCATATTGCAATGTGCTTCTGGTTCATCTGTTTCAGGCCCTCGGCGTGCTCTACTTGAGTTGGCTCGGGTTCAGGAAGTCTGCTGCGTACAGCGTTCAGCGGTCCTCAGCACAGATGCACTCCTAGTCAAACCCTTGGTCCAAGTCTAGTTCTGCTCAACTGATTCCTTGAAGAAGAAAACTTGCCAAATGATGTGCGAAGATTTGTAGGCGTGAATTCTGTATGTTAAATTTAAGATGGATGGTCGGTAGGAGTTGCATTATATGTGTTTAAAATGTGAACTTTGCCTTGTGCCACTGTCAGTAATCTACATGTGCTTCATTGAAAATGTTTGCAACTGATTTCGCTACACTGATCAGCAATTTTTGTAGTTCAATTTCTATTCAGCCTTTGCAACTTTAGCCTTTCTTTCACCGCCTGGTCGATTTGTAATATAACTGTTTCTGAGTGAAGGCCTTGGGACTTTTTCGATGTTGATCTGAGTCATGTGACGTCATGTACTCTAGTTTGTGACGTTAGTTCTCCTAGTAAAAGTCTTCTGTGGCTTTGTATGCAAACGGAACTGTTTCGTGGAGTGTACTCATTTGTCAGACGTTGTGCTGCTGTTATGAACTCTAACTATGACAACTAGTTCATGTCAAAACTATTTTTCAATCGCGACAATTTAATCTTCGCTTTAGCGCCCGACTCAATGCAAGAAAACTTGGATTGTGATATGTGTTTTGATTGTGAGGCCTGCAGGCTTTCTGTGCCTTGTTTTATACGTCTAGCTCAGTCTACGTGTCTGAAATTAATCTGGTATTTGTATGTGGTTGAATTATATCGATTTACTTCGAAGTTACACATGCAGCAGCATTTGATGACCATATTTGCATTGACAAAATGCAGCTTCAAATGTTAAATGTCAAAGTTTAAACATTTATCAATGGAGATAATGCGAATTGAAAATATTTGAACTGAATTGTCCCTAAATGACTCTCTATCAATAGCAGTCAAACATGCTAAACTGATTTCAAAAAAGTCGACACAGGATGATAACGATCAGTTTTATGCCTTGAATGCAGTTTAATCTGCTATAGGCAAACTGTATATCAAAACTGGCTTCAATCGCTAAAATCCTTAACAACACAATCTAGTCTGATCGCTACAACAATACACATCGATGATTATGAAATATGATACAACAAAATGGAGATTATTTTGCAAGGAGTGCATAGGATGATCAAGGCTATGTCAAAACTTCTCAGAATGGAAAGGAGTCACTAAGCCCTGCATTCACAAGCTCCGTTAAACGCTCGAGTTAGCTCAAGAATAAGGACGAGTTTTAGAATCGGGTGCTAACATTTAAAATTTAAATGCGGAATAAAATCTCGGCATTCATTGACACGGCGTTGAGTAAATCATAGTTCAAGATTTCAGTGCCCCGCTTGAGTCAGATGATGTCATAACCTCAGATTAACCTCCACTTAACACTCGATTGAAAAAACCAGCATAATACTGGTAAGCACCATTGTGGGTAAACTGTGAGTTGACTCAATGACCGATGATAAATATTCTGACAATAAAGGTGATGCCATGCTAAGCATAAGCGTTTTCTCAATTTCGTAGCGGATAATTCGGGGATGGAGCCAACTTAAGATTTGCCCCAAATGGTGCATGCATGACGTTTTGGCTAAGTTTTTGCACCCTATGCATTGGCTAAGTTTTTGCACCCTATGCATTGGCTAAGTTTTTGCACCCTATGCATTGGCTAAGTTTTTCTGCTAAAATATCGACGTCCCAGAATATCTATTCCATTTGTGACGTCACTTTTCTTCGCAAAACAATCAATTCTTGAGCAATCTCAGGGTTTAACGGCAGTAGTGCATACGCGGCATCAAAAATGTCAAAGCCCTGTGCTCTTCATCTTTGAGAAGACTACAGGGTATGACAGCTACTGTGCAATGCACAGTTTCACACCATTTACATGTACAGCTCACATGGATTTCAGAAATTATAACTAACGTTAATGAAATGGTAAAGCATTCAATGATTGCTGCAAGGGTATATTTGAACGGTCAATCAGCTTCAGGCGCACGCTGCAGTTAACATTCAGCATAAAAAGTGTGCTACAATCACATTTACTCAAATAAATAATTGTATCACTATTAATTATTGAGGTCCCCAATGGCGTCTTTCGACGCCGAAATGGACTATAAACCCAGTATTATTATAATTATTATTACAGTATTATAAAAAGAACAAATTAAGCATGGCATTACCGCTAAAACACAGTTCTGCACACTCCTTATTCTACACACTCCGCAGACTTGTACTGCGTGCAAAATTCAGCATAGAAAATTCACTGTATGATCACGAGCTAGGCAGCCTTCACTGCTTAACGTTCAATCTGACATGGCACAATGTACAACATTTTTCTGATCACACAAATCACGTATCTACATTGAGGTAAACATCAAAATTCTGTACACACGTCCTGGAAGCACAGTGACAACGAATCAAAGCGCCCAACAACCAGCTCTTTGAGCGCATCGCGGATGAACGCGCCGATTGTTTGAATCAGATTCACTCACAGTCCAACCATGGATCATACATCCATCAAGGACTGTGTCACATAAAAATGAATATTCCTCCCTCATTACATAATGGTCACTTTGATGTGCAAAACACTATTCAAAAGCAAGAAAATGGCACCAGCTGGTTTACGAATTTGTACAAAGTCATCCAGATAGAAGTTGTGGCTGTGAAGAAGTTGTCAAAGAAGTAGATTCTGAAGAGGCCTGGTGACACCCAGCATCGATAGCTCCTCCAATCAGCGTCGGCAACAGCTTCATCAATCATTGCATTGTATTAAGCAACGTTGATCCCGTTCAAACAACAATTAAGCAAATGTAAGTCTCTAAACTGCACCTTCCATAAGCCATAGAGTTACTCCCATCAAGTCAAACAGCCTCAGTGTTCTACCATACAGTCCTCACCTACGAAGAGCCTTCAGCACAAATTAGCTGGGCCCATAGAGATAAAGGCTTCCTCCTTAGAGCCAAACAAAACAATGTATCGACTGAACCAAAAGGGCCATTCACGAAGTCTGCCAATAGAACCAAACAATGCCGATCAGAGAGCCAAACTGTTCCAAAAGAACAGCCACAATCCCTCAGATGGCAGCCTTGAACCTCGCGCTAAACTGTTCACTCGCAGACCCCAAATATCCCTTCACTCATGGCATGCAACAAGATTATAGTTCACGTATACCGAAAAATCTCTACCCGCACAGCCCGATTATTTCCACCAATATAGCCCGACTGTCGAAGCCCACAAATATAGTAGCCCCGCCCACAGTCCCACACAGCCCCGCCCACAGTCCCACATAGCCCCGCCTACTCGTAGACCATGACCTCGCAGAGCACTGCGCTGAACAGCCTGCTGTAGCGGTTTGCCACGCCCCACGCCTCGATGTAGACATAGCGGCCCTTGACGGGCCTCTTGCACTGGACGTGCAGGCGCGGCTTGAAGAGCGCGTCGTTGAGGCGCGACACGTACCCGCAGAGGTTGGGAGGGACGTCGAAGGGCTCGCGCCCGCCCTTGTTGTCCACATACACGGCGAGCTTGTCGAGGTTGTACATGTAGTCGCGGTACGTAGTGCGCGCATCTGAGGTAAGTGGACGCATGGCATGGGTCGGTGAGGATTGATGAAGATTTCATTAATCAGTTAATAAACATTTTAAGTTAGATTAAATTAATCAGCTAATAAAACATTTTAAATTCAATCAAACCAATCAGTTAATTAAAGATCTTAAGATCACATCAACTCAATCAGTTAAATTAATTAAACATTAAAATCTCATTTTCTTCAAAAATTATTCCAAGCAAGCTGTGCATTTACAGCATTTTATTATCGCTTACCCAGTTTTCCAATAAAAAGGCATAATTGTGTCAGAGTGTAATTGTCAGCCACCAACTCCGATTTAATTTAGACTCTTCAGTTTACTCCATTAAACAACGTGTATGTCTGTATTAGGGTAAGATTTACGTCAAGGTTATGGCTCAGTGAGACACAATCTATCCACTACAACACCCCACAAATCATTTTATTAGACGACTATTCTCCCCTGCCTCACCCTGGTCCTTGCCGAGCCAGGTGTGGATCATCATCCCGGAGATGTGGACCCTCTTCCCCAGGTCGACCATCCAGACAGGCCGGTCGACGTAGAAGTTGTCGAGGACGGTGCAGCTGTTGAGGCTCTGGTCCGCCTGCCCGTCCACTGCGCGCGCCGCGTGTCCGTGCATCCACTGGCTGCGCACGTGACGCTTCAGCTGACGTCGGTTGTTGATCCAGGAGTCCTTCTTGAACGCTAGGTTCTCCACTGAACCATCAGAAACAATTCAACAATTTAAAAATCCAGTCAATTGTACTTCACTTCTAATTCTAGGTTGTTAGTGTAGAGAATTGATAGCTCGTAGCGTAGGAGCTACTTCCCCAAGCGACGTTTTGAGCAGGCAAGGAATAGAAACATATCATCCACTGTGCATGAGACGGAGCTGACTGTCTCAATATACTTTTCCAATCTTGCCCAAAAACAAAACTTATACTAATTTGAGTACTAATTCATATACTTTTTTCTTTTTTTCGCAAAGTCGCAAAGTGTATTTTAACTAAAACTCTTTAATCGTACAAAATTATACATACATTAAAATACATTAAAATACATTAAAATACATTAAAATACATTAAAATACATATTACATACATACAAATTCATATACTAATTCATACTATGGCTGCAAAAGGGTAAAAACATCAACGAGACTATTGAAAACCACGACTACCTATTGTGAATTTGTTAATGTAAGATTGCTATAGCATTTTACATTTAATATTTAAGAAATGTACACAGAGATTAAATAATCGCTAGATATAACAAAACTTGGGATGATTGTAGCGGGAGCTGACCGCAGGGCGTGTAGCTGTTGACGCGCATGAAGCCTGCAGCGCATTCACCTGCAAACACAACGCAGATCTGCGTTGAACACTATCATCTGGATACACATACAACGTGCATTTAACTCTGCGAATACAAGACCAAAATAATTTTCTAAAATCACATCAACAATCGCACGGAAAGTATGCAATCAAGAGATAGGATTGGTGAAGATATATAACTTGAGGCCATTTCTCAGTATTTAAAATATTTATCCAAATTTGCCCTTGTAAGAACATCCTCAAATACAGCCTCTGAGTACCCATGTAAGGACAGCTCTGAGTACTCTTGCAAGGACTGTTCTGAGTACCCTTATAAGAACAGCCTGTGAGTACCCTTGTAAGGAAAGTTTCTAAGTACCCATGAAAGGACAGCTCTGAGTACCCTTGTAAGAACAGACTCTGAGTACCGATGTAAGGACAGCTCTGAGTATCCTTGTAAGGACAGTCGATGAGTACCCTTGTAAGGACAGCCAATGAGTCCAGCCCTCATGCTGATGTGTCGGTGCCAGTCGACAGGGTGGAAGCGGATGTAGCGTGACATGAAGGGGGAGCTGAGATAGTGGTAGCGCTCCTCGTCCCTGTCTGTGTTCGCGCCAAACTCCTGCATGGACACACACAACAATGGGACAAGGAACGAGTCAAAGAGAGGAACTGAGACAGACAGAACGGTGGTAGCGCTCCTCGTCCCTGTCCGTGTTGGCCCCAAACTCCTGCATGGAAAGACAGAGCTGCAGGGAATGGGACAAGGAATGGGGGCAGGAAGAAGAACTGAGACACAAACTGAACAGCGGCAGAGTTCATAGACAACGACGCGTAGAGGTAGAGAGAGAGAGACAGAGGCACACGGATCGAGGCATTAAGACGTCTGTAGAGACATAACGTTAGGCTAACTTAGAAACTTTTGAAGAGCACAACATTGCACAAGGAGAATTAAAGACACATGTAGCAATAATTATTGTCACTTGACACACGTCCACACTTGACTTTGGCTCAATGCAAGACGAGCTGTGTTCAGTCTGGTGACGCACCAACCAGTGCGTTTCCAGTGTGTTTTGAAACGCTCCCCTCAATTTATTTTCCTAATCATTTCCTAGTTTCCTAAATTTGACATCGACTAGAGTAGGACCAAATGTCACAAAGGTGCATAGGGAAAAAATACCAAAATCGTGTGTCAGGTGCAGTGAACAAGCACTTTATGAATTGCATCATACCATATTCATAAAATTTAATGTCCTACTCGAATCATTAAACTAAGGTAACACGATAAGCTAATTTACTAACTAAACGATGCAAAGTAAAATACAATAGCAACCGCAGTGCATAAGCTTACCGCCTCAAAGTCAAGTTCTAATATTAATACAGCGAGTCATATATTATATTTCGCATGCGCTATTTAGATTTCGATTCATGCACCATGCTGTCGAAATGTCAAATGTCTGCAATCTGTTAGTCACGCAGCCTCGCCGCTAATGATCTATTAGTATCTATAACTCTGTCATACAGTTATGATGTATCGATAAGTTAACACAGGCAAGATGCACTCGAGCCTAACGAACGGCAATATCTCCTAGATATATCTATCATAACCATCACACAACCCTTCAGCAAATATAAGCTAGGCTGGGGTATTACACATCTCTATCTACATGTACTGCGTATATCTCTATTACAGCCAAGTACATAAACTCTTGCAGGGGTTATGCAGGCACTGCAGTCTTGCACGATTGGCAAGCAAGCATTACTTTTCACACATCCAAAGAACATTAAAATTCTTGAGGGAAAGAAAATATTTAGTATTTCTCGATTTGCTCTAGATTCCTACCAGCTACTATAATTTTTTGCATCCCATGACATTTGAATGCTATGAAAAAAAGCTGATTGGCAGAACATTTGCTCCATTTAGTTTCCCCGATAACTTTTCATTCCTCTCCACTTTTTATCGAACACTCATTAACTGTGACAAAATTTCAGCTGACAACTAGCATTAAACGTTATTCACACCAACAAACCCACACGTTGCTTTTGATTACAACTTCCCTGAAATTTCTAGCGTCCTCCTATTTCCAAAATCTTCCATAAAAGCCTACCCCAGATCTCTGCTATCCGTTTGCTTCTTTTATCACAAAGCCCGTGGCGAGATGGAACAACTGAAATAGGGTATCATGGTGCAAACGTGACATCTGTCCTGTTGTAGACTAATGCATGCTGCAGATAAGCCGTGCTGGAGCGGGGTCCTTACCAGGCCCTCTGCGCTCGGGCGGTCTGGGATAAAGGAGTACTGGTGGGAGGAGCTTTGGTTGGAGGAGGAGCCGCTGGAGACTTGCTGGTCCCACTGGCGCTGCTGCTGGGTGGAAGGGTTGACAAGGTTGAACAGCATGAGAAACAACTGGAGCATTTTCATTAAAGCCCATCGCCAGTACACCGGCGGTTTGGTTTAGTGTTCACGCAGGCCTTGTCTTCTGGCTTGATTGTTATACTTGATGGAACTTCAGCACGAGACCCATTCATTAAACTATAGAGTAATATTTACATTCGACTTTGTGTAAGTGAAAAAGGGTTTGTGCGTGTAGTGTATTGCTAAAATACTAACAACATCGATCGGCTCTGTCAAAAGTTAAGAACTTTTGAAGGCAACTAAGTCTTGATGATTAATAACAGACTAGCAAACTCATTAAACAGCTACCAATAGTAAAAGCTTCATATTTGATTTGATCGATGTACATAACGAAAATGTCTTCGACGACAAAAAAGACGATCTAAAACCAAAATCATGAATGGAATCAGCATGATTTTGACTGGAAAGGCTTCAATCATCAGCCAATTCAGTGTTCCAAAAACAGGACAATAAACACGGTATAAGTACAGTCTGCATCGCATTGTCATATTCAATATGATAATGGAATTTAAAATTTCTAGGCTTACTAAGATTAAATTGATACAAAGATAAAAAAGCATTTTTTACTTGAATCACAAGTAAAGTACAAATGCAAAAGAAATCACTTTACAACAGCAGAAGCACATCAGTTAGTAGCAACAGCAGTTTTCTCCCTCATTGATCTCATCACCGTAAGCTGCACTAGATTGCTGAATGTCATGAAGGTAAGAATTGAAGCAAAGGTAAGAATTGAAGCGGCCAGTATGAAAATGCACCGGAATAACAGAGAATCTATTCGTGAAGAAATTGCAGGCAATGCAATTGAGCATCAAAAGAAGTTTAGACATTTGATGCCAGGAACCTGTCATGTTATGAGAACACCGAAGAAGGCTGACCTTGATGTCCAGATGACTTGCGTCCTTGTAGAAGTACCAGACGTTCGAGTCGTTGCTGTAGGACAATCTGAATCTGGTCACCCAGTGTTTCTTGCCCCCGTCGCCCCGCCCCCGCGTGACGAGCCCCGTGATGACGGTGGGCGGGCCCACGTCAAACTGCAGCCACTGGTTGACTGCAGCGCGCACACCAAGCAAACAAACAATAATAACAGTAGGTTTAAAGTCTGTTTCAGTGTCTGAGGACATCACCTCACACTAGGGAACCATCCATTCACAAACTGGTGAAAAACCATATGAGGGTTAAGGAAGAAAGTACTCACGTTTGTACTAACAAAATGAAATACACCGTACTTATTTCTTTTCAAAAATTCCACTTTTTTATTGTACAAAGAATGCTGCATAAGCACAGTTTCGGCCGATGTACCTACTCCGCCTCTGCTCTGGTTGCTCCCACAGTATGTCCGCGCTGGATCAGGGCATACCCACAACGGCAATTATCCAATCATTGACTATATATTACAAAAAACAACAATTAAAATTAAATGAAATATTTAAGCCTTTTTCAAAAACAGTGCGCGTGTCGAGCCTAATTATTTCATATGCTGATGCTAACGCTGTGCAGGCCATCAGTTAGGGAGAGTGAAGCTTACCGTTATCAGTCTTGGCGCACCAGGCCTTGTTAGTGAGGATGAAGCCGTCGTCAGCGTGACACGAGCTGCCGTCACTCTGCCACTTCTCGCTAGAGGCAGACAACTTGCCGAAGGGCGGCAGCGCTATCGGCGTGTTGCACACTGCACCAAGCACACGCGCACACGGCGGGTAATTTAAAGTCTGTTAGCGCGTAATTAAAGTAATTAAAGTCTGGATTCCAACGGCGTCATCGAGGACCTCCCCATGCCACGTGATTCGCCCCTCAGTGTATTACAAAGTGAAGCCAAGAGAACAAGATAACTCTAAGATAAAAGCAGGTTATAAGAATATTAATTAGGAAGACTCAGTAAGGCGAAATAAATAAACAAGTATTTCGAAGGCCTTATAATAGCATCACTTCATAATACATGTATCTCGTATTCCACAATAAGGATAGATGTACTGCAGCAAAATAAATAAATACATCTAAATAAGTAAATACAATACACACCAACTGCTACCCTGCTAATATGCAGTCAGATGTCACGCCCACCCTGCTAATCTACAGTATGACGTCACGCCTACCCTGCTCAGATATACAGTGTGACGTCACGCCTACCCTGCTCAAATACTACAACGTCACGCGTACCCTGACAGCCGATGACCTCGACGCGCATGCTCGGATGTTTATTCCACGTGACGGTGTGAAACTTGAGATAGCGCGCGAGGATAGGCTCGTCCAGGTACGAGTGCTTCACGGCATACGAGTCTGAGTTACCCTCAAACACCTGCCAGCGACAACGACTAGGAGTTTAAAGCCAGTTTCTTATCCGTAGCAGCATTAATTACTGGTTCGGTGCCAAAAGTTAAAATAAACATTAAATTAAATTGAAAAAATAACCATATGCAGCGCAACAACAATAAAACCTTAAGAAATTGCTGATGTTTTTGTTGTTGTGAAAGTTAGTTATTTAGTCACTTTAACTTAATGCTTGATTGAACTTTTGGCGAACAACCGACAATCAATGTGGCTTTGTACTGAAATTTGATAAATTCCATTCAACTAAACCACAATAAACCATATAGCTCTCTCTCTTCAGTGCTCTCTGCCACATGGCAGGTCTTCAGTGTCCAAACCTTCAACTTTATCCGATCTTCAGCCCTTCTCTTCATATCTGCATACGATTCCTTCTCAAGCAGGTCGTCTATCATTCCGATACGT
>JAQIWG010005665.1:0-14251 GCA_034695025.1 Chamaedrilus cognettii | reverse complement strand
GTGGAGTCATCTGTGGAGTCATCTGTGGAGTCATCTGTGGAGTCATCTGTGGAGTCATCTGTGGAGTCATCTGTGGAGTCATCTGTGGATTAATTTCTCGAGATATTTGGATCCAGAGCTGAGAAACCTTGTTGACACTCTAATTCAAAATAACTGCCATGGCATAGGACTAAGACAGTTCAGAGTTTCTACGATCAACTTCGAAGCAACTTACTAGTGAAAACATCGCTATATGAATGATTGGCAAAACATTGACAGATATGTTCCGTCCATTCCGAGAGATATCGTTGAGAATGACATACAAAATAGCATGCAAGAAACAGCGATATGACATTGTGTTCGACTTGTGACACAACTGCATCTGAAATAAATTCAAGTTATTGCTTTTTTGTTAGGCTATTCAGAAAAAGTACAGCCGTTTGTATATACTTTAGCGATGGCCTAATTATGTAACCGATCTAGAGACATTTTAAAAACTGTAGGCCATTACATGGGCCAACACAAAGTTGATGAGCAGGCCCTATATACTGCTGGTCAGCAAGCAAGCAATAAGCGGGTTCGAGAATAGCCGATATCTTTTGCAACAAAAGGAACAATAACACATGCGATATAGTCTGAGTGAAATAGAGCGTCCGGAGAGGAGAGCGCATTCCTTGATTAATTGATTGTAGAACAAGAAATGCTACGTGTCGGTGAAAATCATTGGCTACTAATGGGATGACACCCGTTAAACTAGACCTTACATTGGCTGCTAATTAAGCAGTTAAACTAGATCTTACATTGGCTGCTAATTAAGCAATTAGACTAGACCTTACATTTAGCATTACATTACATTTAGCAAGTGTTGAAGAACCCCATAGTCATAGACAGTACGGTATAGAAAACATCAGCATACGGTACGTGTACAGATTCAGAAAACAATCAATAAATTGCATCTGCCTTTCCGTCTGAATATTATGATGAGTCCATAGGCCTAAAGGCCAGCTTTTCTAATCTTTCTTCAGAGCAAGCAACAAGCACACTGAATACAAATACTGGAAACCACACCAAGTCACTTGACATGCGGGCGCTCACGGGTTAAACTCAGAAGTATCAGAGCTCAGAATTGTGAACGATAGGTAGCCTGCATATTGGCTATTATGCATAGTTCCCGTAAGCGTTGAAGAAGATTTTTGAAACTCTTCTGCACGTTGAAAGTTCGTTACCTGAGCTGCGCAAAAATGGGAAACCTCTCAAATTTGAAGCAGTTTAAATTAGGCTTTATGCGACGTTTCACATTTTAAAGACGATTAGGACAAATCGTCCCCCCCAAGAAGTTGCATTACTCCTCCCCTCTATCCGGCCGTGACTACTCCAGCGTTACAGAAAATTCGTCTGCTACTCCCTTTCCGGCCGTGATTTATACAAAAAACCAGGGCCCGAAACTGTCGTCGTCCCAATAAAATTAAGAACTGGATCCGCCTCCATACAGTCACTATCTGGGCCATACCCTGTATCTCAGCATCTCAGGACAAAGAGCTATGCTGTAATTTGAGAAGACCATGTTTTAGCCAATTTAGCGTCTCGAAACGTTGGACAAGACGACAAATAATAATATGTAAATGAACTTTACAATGCACCAAAGTCAACGTCACAGCTCAAGACGTTCCATTTCCATTTATCGTGTCGTAACTCTCTTTCATCGTTTTACTCAACTTTCTTGAACTAGTCTGTCTACAGCGTAGCCTAACACATATAGGAATAGAAGCACATTTTGTTTTTCGCAAAAAGCACGTCGCTTTTATTAAGATTGTCATTTCATTTGCAATCGTATTTCATACGATAAAGCTTAATACGTCGAACAAGTTTGAATGCTAAGTTTATCCGCCACGTCTATTTAATTAGTATTTTAGGTTTAATTAATCAGCATGCATGTAGGTGTATTTTACAGCATTATGCATGATACCCTTCGTCGCATGCACAAACTCGTTGCTTTGGTTCACACAGCACTAAAATAAAACACGTAAAATACACATTGTAGTTACACATATACACGACGCATCACACATGTGGATTTACTAAGTCTTGTGGAACACAGAAAGGCCGATTGGCAACAATTCAGAAGATGCAGCGAACACCTTTGATATGAACTTTCATTAGGCCTGCTTTATCATCAGGCATGCTTAAGCTCCGTATTCGCAGCATTGGCGCAACGTCGTGGCGGGGTGGGGGGGGGGGCTGGTTAGGAAAGTATCGCCAGCAAACCTCTCAGTCGCTCTTATCAGATTTGGTTTCTATCCCTTTCCGGCCCGGCCGCCTTGTAACAATATATAAAAAAAAGACAAATTAATATTCTTTTGACTCTAAATTTTCCGCTTACCTCTGTGCCACTTACGCCTGGTCTAAGTTATGTTTTAAATATGTTCCGGGTATAAAAATTAGTCCCATAATTGATGTAGACTTATACACCAAATTGTAAGATCTCAGACGAAAATGTTGAATTTTGAAAAACACTGTGGACAGCGTAGGCTTACAGAAAAGTTTGTGAAAAAAATAGGGTTAGACTTCTCTCACATCATGTCTTCCCCGACCCCCTCTAATCAGAGAGATTACAACCTGTGGGGTTGATACGGCCTGCGACACCATCTCCCTCCCCAGCTTTCCTCCGGAATCGCCACCCGCGCCGTAAAGCATAATGGTCGTCAAGTTTCATCAGGTCTTCAGCTGGATTCCCAGTTGATTTCTTCCTGCAATTCGCTAGAAGGACCTGATGTATCGTGCTCTCGTCTTCAGCGACGTTGTCTTCCCACAAGACGCTTCTTCGAGGGCGCCTTCCCATAAGATGAGGGAAGAGGGGGACTACTAGCATCAAAGCAGGTGGTTCATGGAAAGATGATGGAAAGATGTGATGTAAGCACACGCGTCATCCCTGAAGCGCTGTTTAGTTGTGGGGGAATCTCATCATGGGAAACGTCCCATATGTGTGCTAGCATGGAAAAGTGGACGTAAAACGTAAATGATGATGATCATGACACCCGAAAAAAATAACCGAGTATCACTAAATTCCTGGCAGAACATGTAACTTTGTCAAATGCTGATGGTTTTTAAGAATTAAATTTTTTGATCTTAAAAAAGGTCTTCCGGCAAACGCGTCAACACATCTTCCCGCAGACGGCCGGAATCCAGCCCAAAGACCTGATGTAACTCGGGCATAAGATCGCCGACGTCATCCCTTCGGAAAGATGGTGGCGAGCGAGACGACGATCGTGCTGACGTAGAGAAGGAAGAAAAGTCGATCGAAGACCCTCGCGACAATCCTCCACTCCCGGGTCACCTTGGCCTGCGTGTCCTTCTCCTGCAGCCTCTCCACATACGTCCTCATCAGCCTGCGAATCTCCCGTATGTCGCTCTGCACGGCCTTGTTTGGGTTCACCCCCCCTCCCCCGGGCACCCCTCCCCTTCCCCCGGCGTCCGTTCCGTTCCGCTGACCTTGATCTCCTGACGGAACTGCTTCCCGGTAGTCGAGCACAGGAGGCGTAGGCGGGTAGGATCGGTTGTTGACACCGGCCGTGGAATTTTCTCGCAAGATTTCGCGGCGTAGCAGGCCGCACGTATGCTGGTAAAGTTGGTTGTCAAAATTTGCATCGCGGCTATCGTATTGGTCACCGCATTTGGGGTTGTTCTCGGCTTCGTCGCGAGAAAGATGCAGCAGCGAGCGGTTATCGACGAGGCCGGTAGAGGCGCGGGTCTCGACTCGGGAAGGCCGGCTGTCGAAGACGGAGGAGGGACGCTGGAAGAAGGATGCGAGGCCCGCGCCGCTCGGTTGGTGCTGAAGCTGGTAGGAAGGAGAGCGCTGGAACAACGACCCAAAGCCGCCCGTCGAGTACTGCTGTTCGATAGAAGGCGACAGCTGCGAGCAGAAAATCATACGCATTACAAATCGCTATGAATGAAAGAAGGGATGGAAAGGAAATCAAAGCCATAAAGATGCATAGTAAAATTTAAAATGACACATGAACATCAAGTAAGAAAACAAGAGAACAACTGGAACATTGGGTGCTGCTGATGACGAATATTTTGAACATCTGAAATGACATTATGTCATTTGAAATTTAAGTTAAATGGCTAGTACTTATGAAAACTTAAGTTAAGTTAGGTTAATTATTTGAACAAATTATCTATTTCACCCTTAAAATTTCGCAGCGTAATGCATTGCACCGTCTGCAAACGTTACTAAGATCTTGCAGTAAACAATAATTATATTTGTAACTTTTTGGATGCTTAGTACCCTTTCCTGCGATGAAATACTTATGAAGGCATTTGATAAATTTACAGCCATTAGTTTAGTAGCACTGTTATTTTTCTACATTGTATAGCCTAATGAATAACTGATATTACGGGATTTTACCCCTACTGTAAAACATGAAATTTTCTCGTGCATGTTATTTTGGCAAAGTTCGCGAATCGGTCAAACTCCATGCAGAAATTACAATAAACTCCAAATTACATGCAGTGAAAATAAAGCTGCAGTTTATAATAGGCAGTCTTAAAAAACGCGAAAATGACATGCAGCAAAAATTTGAAAGAGGCAAAATCGCCAAAATAACATGCATGTCATTGCATGATGCAGCAAAAACTATTATTTAGCTTCTTACTTTAAGAAATTAATGATATTTATCCTTCACATTACATTGTGTTTTGCTGCAACATAGGCTAATTACGATTTTACGGTAAGCAATCTAATGGAGCTTGTTGGAAATGAATTCCCCTTTCCCGTGATGAAATTTTTTTGAAAATAAATCAACATTTGAGAAAGTAACACCCATGAGTTGATGCAATTTTTTTACTGACGGTCTACGTGCATAATGAATAACTTGTATTATACCAAGAAATGTTTTCCGCCGTCCGCCGAGAAAGGCTGCTGACAGAGCGTCACGGCAATGTCCCCGTCCCCCAGCTGACGCACGCTGCTCGCGCTCTTGCTGCGCACCGCTGGCGCCCCCCCGCCCCCCGCCGTCCCCCGGCGGTCCCTGCCTTTCCGGCGCGACGGGCGCTCGACGGAGGGGGCCGGGGGGCGGACGGTGGTGGGGGGATCGGGATCGGTAGCGGGGCGGGGACTGGTGGCGGGGGTGCGGGACGCGGCGGGAGGGGTGTCGTCGAGGAATTCGCGCATGCAGAGGACCCGAGCTAGACCGTCGATAGCAACCTAAGGACGAAACTTAACATCAATAATCAGAGATCAGCTTAGCCCTTACAAGATAAGAGTAGAGTTACGCCTGCTGCTTAGAAAACAGGAGTAGTGCTAATCCTTTGTCTTTCAAACATGGAGTAGAAATACTCGTAAGCGGAGCGGAGGGGGGGGAGGTATCAAAATTCATTGGTCATTCCCTAACAATATAGGCCTAGCCTACAGTTTGATACGCTAGCCTGTAATATAAACTGACAGCTGTAACTACTTACGCCACACGATTCTAAAAAGCGAGTAGCCGCACTCCACAATCGTCCATTTTTACGAGTAACGCTACTCCTACCCATTTCTAAATCCAAGTAGAGTTTCAAAAAACGTCGTTTTGGAGTTCTTGATATATAGTAAAAAAGGTGAGCATCGGTCAGCCGGGGAGAGGGTAGGATGTAATACTATGCTGGGAGTGAGTAATTGTTTTTGTTCTGAGTTCGGTCTGAGTAATACAAACAGGCAGAGGGCAGTATCTAATACTATGCTGAGAGTGATTAATTGCATTTGGTCTGAGAGAGTCAGAACAAATAGTATTGAAAAACAGATGCCAGTTGAAGGATTATTTGGTCGAGTAATTAATCGCTTTTGGTCTGAGAGATTAGATGTCGGGTGAAGGTTTATTTGGTGGGATAAGTTTTTTGCTTTGGTCTGATTTTATTCTGATTTCATGCCTTTGCTATCGGATTTATTTGTTCCGATTTTACTCAATTCCATGGTTTGATTCAGTCTGCATGTAACCTGTGGACCTCGGTGGCACCTAGCAAAGGTATATAAGCCGAGGGAAACAGGATGCAAAGATGGACAGAGCATGGACAGAGCTACCTAGCTATCTACAAGCTATCGAACAGCCGAAGGCTGAAATACTGAATCAAAGAAGAGAATCGAGCTAGAGTTCTAAAATAGTTAACGATGACATTAAATAATAACGGTACTGTACTTTAAAAGCGTTATTGTCTCTATAAAAGTGAAGTTAGTCCTCAAAATCTACAAACTCAATAGAAGAGAATAATCAATTTCAATAATCAACAATAGAATCGAACGTAGTTAGTAGTAATAACCAACTGTATTACATTCTACTCCCACTAAATTTATTTAACTGTCAAGAATCCATTGCAGGCCTATTGCTTCAATCCCAAACACTTGTCTTGACTTCAAGTCCCATTACAAAATCATACTTTCATATCTAAGGATATAATCGTCTCGTCCATTGCGTCGCCTGCATCATCAGTAGCTATGTAGCGGACATGTACAAAGAAATTTTAAATTTTTTATATTACGCTAACGAAGATGGGATAAAAAATACGTAACTTGCGACTTTACATGACATTGTATAGCTTTTCACACAACTGAAATTAGACCCAAGTGTGAATGTCAACTATTTAACCATGCACTGGCTGTTTGGCGTTGGCTTTATCGTTGAAATCGTTATATTTTGTTCTTCATTCTTCAAGTACGTTGATCAGTGAACCGCGGCCTCTCATGCTCATCACGCTACGAAATCTCGTTAAAATAAGTGATGGAAACACTCAAGCCTTCGCAGCGCTGCAGGACGTGAAATCTGCATGTGCAGTCTGCGCGTCTCCGCTTGATACAAGTTACGCCACTGTATACTTCCGTAATTCCATTCATTCATGTCAGTTTAAAAGTAAACCAACAATTAAAATACAAAGATATTCAATTTCAGACCTTAGCCCATCCTAACCTAACCTGAACCTAACCCTAACCTAACCATAAACCTAACCTTAAATTCATACTACTACCCAAAATATACTCAGGGCCTGCGTAGCCACGTATTTTGTCAGAGTGAAACCATCCTCGCTATCAGAGACTTTTTGATTTCCGTGCCGCTCGGGGGGGGGGGGGGGTAATCCAATTCATATGCCAATCTTAATAATTCTTATACATTTTTTAAGCCGTACGTGGTGGGGTCCGGGTGAGGACCAATCAACCATTCGTGGTGGAGACCAAACAAATTCATGGTGGGGACGCGCTGGTCTGTGGTGGGAATGCCTCGACCCAATCGTGGCAAAAAGCTCGGAATTACTTTAGGGTTGGTCGGGTTTAATTAACTCCAAAGTAATTTTAAGCGTTTTGACCCTAAACTAATTTCAAGCATTTTGCCACAATTGAATCTCTATAGATGGGCCGGTGGCGGTTTCAGCGGTGAGGGGCTAGGGGAGGACTAAGATCCACCTTTTTGGGCTTCAAGCCCCCAGTTAGATCTCAGCCAAGCTCCATCAACCCCCCCCCCCCCATCTTCCATCTTCAACCCCCCCCCACATCGATCTACATCATTACATCGGTTTAATTTTGACAATGTAAGTTCAAGCTAAAATACATAAATTCCGCCCCAATTCGTACTAGTTTTTATCGAGAGCGAAACATGATCCTTCGTTCGAAAGGTTAAGCCACCCCTGAGCCCCTCGCCCCTCTTTTGGAAAGCTAGAACCTCTATACTGGGTGGGCGTGGCTTGCGCCAAGCTCAACAGCGCAGATTACATATTCGTAGAGCAGGACGAAGTACATGTATAGTATTGTA
Source organism: Chamaedrilus cognettii (assembly GCA_034695025.1). Taxonomy (NCBI): domain Eukaryota; kingdom Metazoa; phylum Annelida; class Clitellata; order Enchytraeida; family Enchytraeidae; genus Chamaedrilus; species Chamaedrilus cognettii. Next base: position 6,497 of record JAQIWG010005665.1, on the reverse strand, counting down.
CACGCGCGTATTTTATTCCCCCAGCGCGCGGCTTCACAACCGAGCCATCGTTAGAAAGCTGCGCCTTCCCGTCCCGTTCCGTCCAGTCCCGTCCCGTCCCGTCCCGTTCCATATCTCTCGGGTCTATTTGAGTCGGTGCAAATATAGACCGCATTAATTCACTCCCGCCGTTTAACGCTTGTATGTCAGACCCACGGGGACGTGGCGGATCGCGAACGCAATTCGCTATTGAAATATTAAACGCGATCTCGTTGCGAAATCAGACTTTCAACTTGATGAGGTCGGGAGAGAGCGTAGCGCATGACTAGGGGAAAGTCTGCAGGGCAAGGGTGGGCGAGGGTAGGCCAAGAGTGGGTCATGTCGATAGGCGACTAGATCCACAGTGGCGTCAGAAGCAAAAACGGACCCGTAAAAATTACCTTAAATGTAAGAATGGACCTTAAGTATGGTGCAAAAAGCAAAAAGAGACTCCTAAGTATATGTGGCTTCAAAAGCAAAGTTGCACATATATGAATGGCCTCAAGATAAAAATGCATTCCTAAAACCTTCCACGATAATTTCTGCCAGACCGCCTCTCCCCCCTCCCCCCCCCACTCATTCACTCGTGATTTTGTCCTAACTGGCCCGCCATATTTTTAGACCACGCCCCATGAGACGCTCTGGCCATGTCACGGGAGTTGCTGCATCAGCAAAGGCCAAGAAAACGATAAAAGATATCTGAGAACGATAAGTAGCAACAGAAACCTGCTACTAAATGGAAGAGGCTCGGAACAAGCCGTATAATAGATTCCAGTCATCTTACAAAAGCAATAAAGGCTAACAAGCATAGTGCCCAATTAACCCCCGGCAGACTGGGGAACAAATAATTGTTCGGCAGCCCAGAATTCCCCGGGCGAGTTGAGAAAGGCGACAAAAGCAGCAAGAGCTGCTCGTCGCTCAGGCCTACCACAAATCACTAAACAGATAATAAAGGCCCCATAGCCGTTCTAGCCCTTAGACTGCAAAAACTAAATCAAAGCTGGTAGACATATTTCCCCTTGTAAAAATCCTCTTCCTCCCTTAAGAAAACCCCTTTAAACCCCTTTAAGCCCTCCCTTTTTGAATGCCTAAAATGCATAACTCATAGCCTACACGTCGGCTATATTCTTACAGAGACACGGAGAGATGCTAGGACGCAGCGAGTGCGACTCCAAGTGAAACAAGTGACGGAGATGGAACGCGTACACTGACGTCTCTAATTGCCTCTCATTCATGCGTAATGACCGCTGAACGGGCGCTAATTCCACCCCGCTGGCTACGCGATGGACGGTCGACTGGCCAATAGCAGACGTGCCCGCCAGTAGAGTGGCACGATTGGGAATACATCAGCCCGGTTTTACTACTGCCGGAGTCTCAATCGCGATCTGGGACGTTCGGATGCGGATGCAGTCAGGATACGACTTGCGCCAGCAGCAGATGTATAACGTCAGAGTCTGAATCAGCCTCGATAGAAAAATATAGGCCTACGGGAGATTCCTTTATTTTTTTTAGTTTTCTTGATTTTGTTCATTTTTTCAAATTTTTGATTTTTAAAGGAATTTGTAAGCAATATTTAAGGGAATCTTTTCGAGGTGTTTACCTGAACGTATTATCCGCTGATCAGGAGAAGAGAAGAAAAAATCTCTATCGGCTGGAAGAGATTTATTAAAACCAGTTTTCCAACTAAATTTGCCAGTTTAAATTATGCCCCAAAAAAAATAAAATTACAGGTAGCGTTAGAAGTGAAGTGGGTAGGGTCACGTCAAAGTATGCTTCATTGCTCCTCATTGCTAATCTGCCTTAAATTTACATGAACATTTATCAAACTATTTTCTAGGATTGGAACTACTAATGCAGTAGCCTAGCTGGCGGTAAAAACGGCTCTGCAGGGAAGAGTTGAAGGGAAGCGTGGACGCGGAAGGCCAAGAATATAAATACAGCATCGCAAAGTGGATGCGCCAACCAATGGAGGCTATCGTGAGAAAAGTGGAGAACCGGGAGGGGTGGAGGAGGATTGTGAAAGATGCTGCGAGGGCGCTGAAACGTGAGCAATAACGGCCGGCAAAAAAGAAAAAAAAAGAACAAGAAGAAGCGGGCCTACCAGTCGCAGCCAGTCGGGGACGCGGTTCCTGCGGTCACCGCGAATGTGTGTGTTGATGACTATGATGGCGAGGAAGGAGGAGAGAGTGATGAGGATCATGTTCATGCAGAAGTACTTCCCTGAAACACCACAGCACAAGCTATAGTCGGAAGTGCTTGCCTGAAACATCACAGCACAAGCCATAACCGGAAGTACTTGCCTAAAAAGACAAAGAACAGTCCTAGATGAACATAAATGTTTCCATACATTTTGACAGCTTTCATCAATTTTGAACAAGAGATAGTTTGGATGAAAATTTTGAGCTATTGTGTCATATTATCTCCACTACAATCCCTACAAATATGAAACACAAATGTCTATTTTTAATCAAGTTATCACAGAAACGCTATAGAGGAGTACTATTTTTGATGCAGCATAAATATAACAACTTCTCTGAAACGCCACCCCATCGATATACAGGGTGCGGAAAAAAATACCCCCCTAGCAGATTCGCGATAACTCAGCCAAAAATTTATATTTTTGCTTCGTCTTTTCAGGGATTGTAGCTGAGATAATTTGACACAAGGTCCCCAAATTTCAAACGAAAACATTAATGGGTTCAAAAGTTCTGAAAGTTCTTGTAAAAAATCGAGAAATGAAATCAACCACACGTTAAAGCGGCTTGAGTTTTTGATGTATGGTAGTCAGGCAAAATAGGTCTTGCCAGTTTAGCGACGAATTTTGAAGATCTGCAGGCATCAAAATGCTATTTGCAGGCATCACTGTGTTAGTTAAAACGATTTTAAAACTTTTTTTGGTAAAAGTTTCATAACTTTTGAATACAAGCAGATTTTCAAGTGAAATGTTCAGAACTTGCATCAAATTATCTCAGCTACAATCCCTGAAAAGATGAAGCAAAATTTAAAAAATTGACTGAGTTATCGCGAATCTGCAAGAGGGTATTTTTTTCCGCGCCCTGTATATTACTGCCTGTTAGGTTAAAACACCTTCACAGTTTCATCGGTGCTGTACAAGTGTATTGTACATAACACAAAATGTATAAAGATCTTTATAGATTTATTGTATCAATTGACAGCAACGGTCGCCATGCGCCAATTTTTCCTTCGATCGCAAGCGTTTGAATTTCCGTTTGAGCAATTTAAAATTTATCCAAAATCTGATTGAAACATAATTTTGAAGAACAGATCTAATTTCAAAAGAATCTAATTGATTAAAATGAAGGTGCAAGTAATATTTCTGTGGCACAGGAGCCTAAATCTAGGCAGCTGTGGTTCGCTTACCGATCAGAGGAATGCTTGAGGCAGCTGGAGGCGTGCTTTCTGACAGCAGAAGAAGAAGAACAAAGAAGGCGACGAATATATTCATTCCTACAATGCCATAGCAAACATTTTTTTAGAAGAATGGCAAAGAAACTTCTGAATAAATTATGACAAATGACTTGCCAAAATAAGGCATCTTACCATATGGACAACTTAAATAGTGATCTAAGGGTAGGCCTACTACTAATTGGTGAATCCTGTGTTTGATGCATGGTACCACCATACATTACAGATTTACATAAGCATTAGGCCTATATCTAACAAATGAGAAATTTTTATTTGAAAAAATTAGATCGTGATATTTTATCATCTAATGGAAGTAGAAACAATTGACAAAGCATTGCATACACAGTTGATAAATAAAATTAGAATTACGGATATCTCAGCGACTGACGGTACAGATCTGAATTTTAACACAATCCCATATATCTGCGGATATTTAGCATAAAATGATGCGTTTCATTATGAGAATCCTGGCACGTATTTTTGTCAAAAAATTTAATCTACGCACATTTCTGGCTTGAAATACCCAAAATCCAGGGGCATTCCAATTCGGACCAATAGTAATTCAGGTACCGAGAAGGATCTTGGCGGGCGACTCTGGCGGGAGCCAGAAGACGACTAGTGTGAGGAAGGAGAGCAGCACGCAGGGCAGGACGAGGATGTAGTTGTAGAAGGCGGCGATGCGCCGCAGTTGGATCGTGAACGTGAGATCAGGGTAGGGCTCGGGGCAGCAGGCGTATTGAAGCGTGCTCTTCTTGGCTGGGTGGCTGACGAGCTCCCACTCGTTACTAGGGACGTAGTCGGACGTGTCCACCTGCAGTGTGGGCAAGAGTAAGAGTGAAAGTGCTCCAGAACGGTATATTGTAAAACATGACTTTTTGCAGATTGTTATTTTCACGGTTTTGTCTCTCTGAAATTTTTGTTGTTATTAATTTTCGCGTTTTAAAGAAATGCCCTTTATATAATATTATAGCTTCTGCGACTTAATTTTTGCGTATGTAATTTTCACGAGTTTGACTAATTCGCGAAATTCGCTTATATGACATGCACGTAGAAAATGTAAAGGTGCATGGGATGGCGCTCCGGTAAAATATATTAATAAAACTTGAAATAGATTAATTAGAAAATGGCAGAATTACTGTAAGTTTGAAATACTGTAAGTAATATTCACTGTAACAGAATCATTTCAATTAAAACTAGTTAAAAGGTCAAACGCCACTCACACGGTCCTCGCCCATGTAGAAGTTGATGTCGAGTTGGAATCCGTCGTACGTCCACGACCCAAACTTGAGGTTGCACGTCTGGACGTCGAAGGGAAAGTTGGTGATGTTGATGGCGCAGGTGCTCTTGAAGATGGCGGGCGGGATCCAGAGCACAGAGCCGTCGTGGGATACGACGAGCATCGCCTCGCGGTGCTCCTCCAGGCGCGTGTCCGCGCTGCGGCCGGGCACCAAAATAGGCTTAAGGCTTTCGGTGATCATCATCCATTCATCACACAAACCACCATTCGTGTGTCACACGCCCCGTGTGACACACACGTGTCGTTAAATTGGTCATCCAAAATGTCGAATAGTTTATCCGGACGACGCGCATGCTAGTCATTCGTGTGACGAAAACGATCACACAACCAATCAGAGAGCGCGGACGCAGCTGTCAATCACTAGATTTAAAATAATGCGGCATGGCGGCCATTGCATTTTTGATCGAACTTGTCAAATATTGAATGCATCAAACCGGGATGAAGCCACACGGGACAACGGCATTGATAGTGAAGCTGAGATCTAAGGCAGTTTACACCACTCAATATTTGACCGCACGCTGATCCTAAAGCAAAAAATTAGCTCTTTAATAGATAGGCCTACACTGCGTCTTCATCCATGTGATGGTTTTCGTAGGGTGATTCCCGGTAATAGTTTTTTTCATCACACGTGTGACACACGAGTGAAACACAAATTGCAGTTTGTGCGATGAATAAATGGTAATCACCGAACGCCTTTAGTTACATTAAGGTACGAGGCGAGGCACTGTGGTGTAGTATTTAGGAGTAGGTGAAGGCGTCGGATAGAGAGTCCAGAGATATGGGTTCGAGTCCCGGAGCCGCAACAATGCGACCGTGCGTTATAAAGGCCCTTCAGCGAGGCTGTTAGCCACACAAGTGTCGCTAGCTGATAATCATTGTCCAGGGTAATTTATGATTCTAGTTGGCGACATGAAGGGCATCCGGCCGTAAAAAACCAAGCTTCAATATAAACATCTAACCTGTGTTAACATGGACACGGCGTTACAAGCTTGGACGCATTAGACCGAAAAGACGTGGCAATACTCGATAGAGCAAGATATGCAAGGTATGGGATCAACCATAAAACTGAACAAGTGTTAATAACGGCGCAATTCACTTAAACTTGTAAACTTGAAAAGGAATCATTGAATTTGCCCCGGCAATGCCAGTAAGCTGTATAGTATTATAGACCGACATATTAGGTCTACATGTGCCTATGCCATGCACCTACATTATACAAAGGACATTTTAACACTCATCCATGCATAAATCAATAAAATCATTGGCCAAGTTCACCTGGCCAAGTTGGCCTCGATTTTTCTGCTGCGTTTGATACCATGGAGCATTACATCCTGGTCGACTGGCTAAGGACGGTATTTGGGGTCTTGGGGAAGGCGCTGGTGTAGATCGAAACATACCTGCGCGGGAGGCAGCACTACGTGACGGCGGGGGGGGGGGGAACGATCGACGCTTACAGAGTGCGACTTTGGCGTGCCGCAGGGATCAGTGCTCGGCCCGTTCCTCTTCTCCGTCTACGTCTCACCGATCATCGACATCATCACTGCGCACGGCGTACGCCAGTACGCCGACGACGCGCAACTGTACATCGCCATTCAGTCGGAGGACGACCTGGTTCAACTAGAGAAGTGCCCCGCGGCTGTGAAGGACTGATTTACGGAGAACGGCATGCTTCTCAACCATGACAAGTCCGAGGTGCTGCTGGTCGCGAGTCAGAGAAATGCGAAGAAGGTTGCGGCGGGTTCGGGTGTATCCGTGG
>JAQIWG010005664.1:0-14251 GCA_034695025.1 Chamaedrilus cognettii | reverse complement strand
GTGGTTGCGTAGTCGTTGCGTTTGTGTAGTGGTTGCGTAGTCGTTGCGTTTGTGTAGTGGTTGCGTAGTCGTTGCGTTTGTGTAGTGGTTGCGTAGTCGTTGCGTGTGCCTCAATAATGATTATTCTGCTTTGATATTATTTATCATTAGTGCTTAAATAGCATACTGGCTTGTTTGCTCAAATTGGCCTATATGTACATGTATACCTTTGTAAATATTTACTTATCCGTCGCTTGAACTTTTTGTCATACACCAATGAACTTGAATTCATTCTCAAAGCTTTTCGACATAATAATAATATTTTGCTGGATGAATAAGCAAAAGGCATTACTTGACAATGATTCTTTTCGCTCTCTTTCTTGATTGTTATGCAATTAGCATTATATTTTAAGTAGCCCACAATTTCGCCGCTGAATTTGGCGGAATATATATACAAAACTGTCGTGAACGTTTTCAATCTAGAATCGCTGGACTTATTTCTGGTAAAAACAAATTATCAAAGGCTGACGCGGACAGCGATTTTTGATTGGGACATTTGCTTGCATGTTATGTAGATAAGGGCCCAGGGACACAATACACCTTTGAAGCGATGCTTCTGACCGAAAGAAAATCAGAAAATTGGAGGGGCTTGAGACATTGCCAATTGTATCCGATCACTAGTTGGCACACAGCATGATTTCTGAAAGGCATAAGTTTATTAATTAATTAATGGCGAGTGTTGAGAACAAAAAAACGATGTGAAAAATGGCTTACGTTTTATGTAGGTGTGTCGATGATTATTGTGTGTTTTGCATAGTGATTGATTTAAAACGAGTTGAAAGCGTTGATATCCAGTGGTTTTATTTTTTTAAAGCTAACACGCTCTGCAATATAGACCATTTTCTTTGCTGCAATATAAACCATTTTCTTTGCTGCAATATAAACCATTTTCTTTGCTGCAATATAAACCATTTTTTTGCTGCAATATAAACCATTTTCTTTGCTACAATATAAACCTTTTTTTTTGCTGCAATATAAACCATCTTTTTCGCATCTTTGCCCCTAGCCCACCTCTTAAATACTGACAGCGTGGTCATATACTGAACAGCTGGCAATCATTGAAAATGCAATATTGCGCTGATAACGATTTTATCAGTTATGTTGCCTTTCTGTTTTTGCATATATCTGTGTATAGTTCGGGGCCTTGATTCGATAGGCGTAGCGGACTAAATATGATTTTTATGGATTGAAAGAATAAAAATTAAGAGAAAGATAATTATCAAAGACAATAATAATCAATTAATTCTGTTAATAGTAACGGCAAAATACGGACAGACACCGTTCACAATTACGAATCTGTAGAAAATATGAAAGCTAGAGGATTAAGAAGTGAGGATGCGACGGATTGGATAAAGTGGAGGGCGGGTGCCCATGGCTGCAAATGGCCTACCCTTGCGTAACCGGGGAATGTGGCCACAAATCGCTAGTTTGTGTGATAAGATCTGTAGAAAGTCAAGTGCAGCACGTATAGGTATCCTGATTATCTTTATGTGTCAGTATTCATAGCGTCTTGACAAAATGCTAAACCTTTGCACAATTAAGCCTACGTGTATGTACATGTAGGCCGACTTTTGTCTCAAGTTTCTCTAGATAGCTCATCTGCGAATCTTCCTGCCTAATGAGGATCAGTATTTAGCATATTAGCCTTTCAATTGATTACTTAGCCGTGAAGCGTGGCTTATTATGTTCTCTAATTGTTCATTTGCGTTTTAGTCACGGTCAGCCACCCCAAATGTTCATTATTTTCTCCTATGGTGAACCTTCTGGTATCAAATTAACTTAGGGATAACATTTAACATAGTGTGTTCGGCGTCAGACAGTCGTCAGAAAGTCGAGGAGATCTGGTGGCTAATATTTGATTCATCTTAGAATCTTTGCGTTCTATCCATTGTATTGTTGCCTGCAACTAATTGTTCTCTTTTACATACTGCCGATGACCAGTAGGCCTACTCGAGGCGCCTTGAATTAATTTGCTAGAAGTTAATGTCCGATGTGCACGTTTCTTGCACGCCTCTTTGCCATAGTCTCGTTCAATTGGTTCAGATGGCTGATACATCAAATAGAGATCTAACCTGCTAAAAGTAGTTGCCCCAAGCTGCATGCTAAAACGTTTCGGCGACATTTAGTTGGACGTTAACATGCTTCTTAGAGTAGCCTTATGCATACTGACCTGCAGCCTGAGCGTGTGTTCAGTTTTAAAACGCGTTCTTCTACAGTAGGCTAACCATCGAATCGTTTGAGAGACAGTTTGTTAAAACTAGAACGGCAACAGTCATACTTGCTCGTCGAGATCATAAAACACCTGATTGAAGAAGAATAAGAGCTGTTCAAACTTGCTTGGTAGACTATTTCGTGAAGCGTGTGTCTAAACTGTAATAATTACAGCTGCTGAATTTCAAGTAGGCCTACACTTCTCCTTTAAAAGCAGGATATTTTCAGTGACTTTTGGCCTGACGTGACTACTGACTATTAAGGAAGCTCAAAGCCTGATCACTAAGAGACCCTAACCATACCATACCATACCATTCATATTATGAGCGCGTCTATAAAGAACCAGAACAACAACTAGGCTAATTATAGTAGGGTATCGAGTGCGTTTTTTTTTCAAACACACGCTTGCATCTTTGGTTGGTAATCGTGTTCATCGCACGGAGTTGACTTTCACTCTTGTACTTTGCAACCGCTCTCTCTGTGTGGATACTGAACACATTGAAGTGCCCCGCCGTTCTGCCGCTCAGCGATGCTTGCTGGCCTGACAGAGTATGGGCGCTGTGTGTGCGGGGCGGTGCACCTCGTGGGCCGGGCGGGCAGAGCCTGCGGGAGGTACGACTACAGGGCCCGGGCGAGGCGCTTCTGCTCCCTCCAGACCCTCCGGACACACCTCCCCATCACGCAGTGGCTGCCCAAGTACAAGTAAGCAGTTTTGTTACCTATAGCTTATGTTTATCGTTTATTTCTTATATGGTCATTTATTGCTGTTGTTACTGTAATGTCCTTCGTTGTCTTTATTATTTTAAATGATTTATGAACTAGTTAAGTCACAACCACCATTGAAGCGTAATTGCATCAAATTTTGTAAGAATTTTATGCAAAAAATTGGTAAAATTAACGCCAAAACATATCAATTTAGAAAATATTTATCTGTCTTTAAAAAGTGTCACAAACAGCACTTTACTTACAACAGGGCACAGTTTGCCTAATATAGATTCTTATCATTCGATTTCAGACTGGTTGACTTCAAGGGCGATCTCATCTCTGGGTTCACAGTTGCCCTCACAGTGCTTCCTCAGAGCCTGGCCTACGCTAAGATTGCAGAGTTGCCTCCACAGGTGAAAAACAAACATGTGACCCTAGTGTGTGTTCAGAACCACTGATAGTCATCTGGTTTTTTATGGCGTGCGCTGATAAACGAACGCCGTATTGTTTCGGCCCGGTACCTTTCTTTTTCTTTATTTATTTTTTGTTATTTTTGTTATTTTTATTTTTATTCTTTTTTTTCATTTTGATCAACTAGTAATAGATCGCCTACACAAAGAAAAGAAAAGTATTCGGTGACGTTTGCGGAATTGTGCTTAGGCCGTATGTGTAAATATTGGTTTGAGTTAATTCGTTTTGTGTTGTCAGAGTCATTCTGCAGCGTTAACAGCAATTCAATGTATTGATTATTGTACTCTGGGCCCATAGGTAATTTGGTAGAGACTGCCGTGACTGCTATGTGTGTGCTGTTGAAATGTGCATTATAGAGAGCTCATGACAAAATCTATGTTTTGTTGCATTTGGTTCTTTACTCATATTTTCTGATTGCTGTAGTGCTGATTGGTCATTGCAATGTCATGGACCTTTTATGGCTGCATGATTCTATGGCCTCTACTTGTGTCTTTTCTTGGTCGCAGTATACCCTACACTCCTGTTTTGTCTTAGTTACAGTACAGCATCGACCCATGCCATATCCTGGTTGTAGTAATCCCTCTACCCTTGTGTCTCGTCCTGGTTACAGTATACCCTCCACCCGTATCACGTCCTGGTTGCAGTACGGCCTGTACACGGCCTTCATGGCCTGCTTCATGTACATGCTGCTCGGCACGGCGCGTGACGTCAACCTCGGGCCCACGGCCGTCATGTCGCTGCTCACGGCAGAGTTCGCGCACCAGACGCCAATCATTGCGACCATGCTCGCGTTCATCTGCGGCGTCATCCAGCTTGTCATGGGCTTCCTCAGCATCGGTGGGCTCTCCTTTCTGTCGTCAGAGTGAATGGAGCTATCCTTTCTGTGATCACAGTGAGAGGAAACCATGTTCCAACATTTGAAGAATGTGACCGGCGAGGGCGGTGGAGGGGGTTTAGTTTAAGGACCGTGTTTAGTAACAAAAACTATTATGGTCTTAGTTTCGACTCAATTCTGCTGCTTGGTAGCTACTAAATTTGGTTAGTATCTCACTCGCATATATCGCTGGTAAAACAGCGAGACTGGTTAGCACTGACATTTGCATCGCTTTGTAAGTTTACAGTATTAACCTATTTTAAAGCGTTGCCTAACAAAATAATGCGTTGAGGTCAAACAATTGAAGCATTATCAAGGGATCAGTATTATGCCGGTTGGTTATCAGTGCGGCTGCAAGAGTCCACTTCCTCTAAGATTGTGATAGCTCCTCCGCTCAGTACAACTGTACAAAAATAAAGTAATGATTCGCATCAAAATTGGTCGCTTCTAAATTTTTGCAATTGGTGTTTGTTAGCTGCAGATCTGTAGCATTGATCTCAGGCCTGAGGGCAAAATGAAGAAATAAGGGTGAGCAAGCATCCTGAAATTTGTGATTGAAATTTATTTCGATTTTTTTTCTGTTATTGCAGGGTTTCTAGTCGATTATATTTCACACCCGGTGATAAACGGCTTCACAACGGCTGCAGCCATTACAATAGCGTGCAGCCAGGTTAAGGTAAGGTGAATTTTTGTGGCAAAGATTTTATAAAATTAATTAGAGAATTTTGAGACATCGTCATGTTTTGACTCGCATTACCATCAGCCTACTATGGACACCTTTGATTGAACCTATTTCACTCGTTTTTGTTTTGCGCTCTTTTTTGTGCAGCTGCAAAACCGAAGTATTTTATTCAATAGTCAGTTGTACAATAACGCATTTATGTTTCAGAAATGGTTGGGCTTGGAGGGAATACCTCGGAGTTTTGTAATGCAGGGATACTGGACGCTTCGGAAAATTCCGGAAACCAAGTAGGCCTCGGTTAATACCTTCCAGTTTTAAATCAGTAATGCATCTTACAGAGTTAGTAACACACATAGCTTAGCCTTTGATACTAGTTATATTAATTTTATGATTTTTATTACGTCGTTATTTGATCGATCACCGTATTCATCGATAATGTTGACATTTTTTCAGAATCTGGGATTTCGTTCTTGGATTGAGCTGTATGATCATTCTCTATGTTTTAAAGGTTGGTTGTAGCATGTACCTTTTTGTTTCAATCTCAGCATTTAACATAAAATGACGATGCTATTTATACAGCAACTATACAGTTCTGCTAATTACATCAAGCATTACCCTAATGTACCGACTGACTCACTTTATAGGCTGTAGCATCTTCGGTAGCACCAAGTTTGCGTGCCACAGGCTTAGTATGAAAGTATAAATCCATATTTCTCGATGCGTGGCAAATATTTTTAAGGCTTCATTTATTGCAGAATTATTTCGTTATAAATTATGTCAGTTGAGATTATTTCTACAACGGTATTTGATGCGTTGATTGCTGCAGCGAATTCGTGAAATAAAATTTGACAAGTCTTCGACGACTGTGTGCAAGAAGATTCTGGAGCAGTTTATATGGATCACCAGTACAGGTTTGTCGGAATTCTGTTTGCATGGCCCCTGGAAGGAATGGCAGAGATTCAGCAATCAAATTATGCATGACGTTGTGTACCTTGTGAAGTCTAGCGTATCCCAACATGTGTTGATAATGCATTATATGTACTATTAAATAGTAAAGCTCTGTGGTTGACAGCATAATAGTTTTTTCTGTACATATTGTGGGCTGTTTGATTTTGTTCATCTTTAGTCGTGACTATCTTGCTGTTGAATTGAGTAGGTGCAATTATTTTGCAATGTAATAATACTGGACCACGCAGAGTTTGAGCCCTACTGACAAACTAAATACCAGCCATTGAAAGTCGACCATGTTGGAAGACCCTTGCTATTGCGCAAACATTTGACACCAATCCAATTATTGACCAATTGAGTTTAACCAGTTTTAATCTCTTATCTTCTTTTATAGAAAATAATCAATTTGCAAAATTTGTTTTTGTTTAAATAGATCATGATCAGCTGATATTTTATGGTCGATTTTTACAGGCGCTGAATATCCTATTGGCTGTTGCAAGAAAATTAGGCCGCAATAGATACATGTAGGCTGACCCGACCCAATATCCAACCAGTGAAGAAACTTGTTGGATATCTCTCGCTTAAAAAGATATAAGCGCATCCATTGGCCGGCCCTTGTTGAATTTAATTACGAGTTTAAGCGGAGGTAAATTTAACAAATGCGCGGTAAACTGTGAATCTTGGCAGCTCGAAATGCCATTGTTGTGATCGTGATGGCGGGTCTGGCGGCCATCTTGATGAACCACGACATCGAACCGTTCTCTCTAACGGGCAACATCACCTCCGGCATTCCTCCCTTCCGCTTCCCTGACTTCAGCATCACCGACGATGATAACGGAACAACCATTATGAGCACCATGGAGTGCCTCTCCGTACGAGTTCTTTTTCTTCTTCTTTTCGCAACAGAGCAGCTCTTGAGAATGTGATGCGTAGGCTGTTGAGGGCAGCAAGTTGAATTGACATTAGATTTTGTGCTATAAATGTTTCAATATGAATTAGAAACGAATAAAACCACAAGATTTATTTTTACCAAAGGTTTCAGTTTATGATGATTCATTTGTTTTGATCGTTTTGCATTGTTTAGTGAAAATTTCGCGCGATAATATTTTTAGATTCTTTATAAAAGTAATTTGTCGCATAATCACATTATGGGTGAGTGGGATTTCTATATTAGGAATTTATTTCTATTATATTTGGTAGTCTATATACATATATTAGGTTTTAGATAAGTATGTGTGCAGCATTGTGCACTGTTGATGTACAGACGATGGGAATTGGAATCGTCATAGCTCCTCTCGTCGGCGTCATTGAAATAATCGCAGTGGGCAAGGCGTTCGGTCGGTACCCCCGATCAGAACGTTATACAACAAGATTTAAATCTATTTATGTCACACATTTATAGCTCTGATGTGAATTTGAACTTCTGTAGGTTAGTTTGCGCACCGGTATTGTTCTGGGTCATAAACAGATGGCATAGGTGGCAGTAAATTTTTTGGCTTTACTCTTTTGGATTTGTGATCAGTTAATTATTCAATGATCTCCATGTCAACCATATGCCACGCTACCCTGCCTTGTTAAACTATCACTGCCACTAGTATTGCAACAATCCTTTAGGTCTAATCTGGATTTGTTTTCGATCTGATTGTGTCAATGTTGTCTGCAGCAGTGAGTCTAGTAATATACTGCAGTTTGTACCGAATTTTGTGGACACTGAACATTCAAGGACTTGAGCTTGCTAAGAATCTATCAGTCTGCTTTTCTGCCACAGGAAGAAAGAATGGCTATAGTGTAGTGGCCAATCAAGAGCTGCTGGCCATTGGTACGCGATTATTATTATAGTAGCCTACATTTCTTTATCAATTTGAAACTTTCAAGTATTTTTTTCGATTTGAAAACTTCCTTGATCATTGTGGTTAATCATTTTACATGCATGAAAGGAGATCATTTAAATCATAAAGTAGTGTGCCTGGTGCTGACCAGTGAATTTTACTCATGTGCATGTAGGCCAGTGCTGTAGTTATAATCAGAATGAATCTTAATTTTTCAGGCACAGCAAACCTCATGGGTTCATTTGTGTCTGCATATCCAGTTACAGCCAGCTTTTCTCGGTTTGTATTTTCAGCTTTACATTACATTGGATCTTGGTTATTAATTTTGTACAGTTTATTATTTGCATTTAATTTGTATTTGGGTTGAACAAGCTAGGGTTCAATTCTTTCGGCCATGGTTCTAGATTGGATCTAGGAAACAGTATGCATTGACAAACATATATTTGTGTGTCCATTTGAGATAATTCTACGTAGCCTTGACTGGCTTTCTATGGACATGCTTTATTATGACAGGAATAGGCCAAACGGGTTAAAGTCCATTTCAATGTCCGACGACGTCATCGGGAGCTAATATTGTGATGGTGTGTGTAGGAGTGCCGTCGCTGCACAGAGTGGCGTTCGAACCCCTCTAGGAAATCTTTTCACTGGTAAATATCGGCATTTGTGTGAAATTTTGTCTCAGAATTTCTGGTAGAGCTCTTCTAGGGTATCAGAAAATTGCAACTCTGGTGTTTATTTTCAACGCTTAATTTCTATTACTTGTATATCCAATTCATCTCTTGCTCTGTATTTTAATTGTATTTTTGTTTTGTTCTTTGTCACTGTTCACTAAGTAGTGGCCGGAACATGGTAGTCCTGGATATTCACTCGCTTCTTCTTTATTTGCCAGTTACCGGTTTTCTTGGTTATAATTCATTGTTTTGGCTTAGTTCTTGTTTTTGTTCTTTCTTCGCCAGGTACCCTGGTGTTGGTGGCCCTTGCCGTGCTCACGCCGCTCTTCTACTTCATACCGAATGCGGCCCTGGCTGCAGTCATCATCATGGCTGTCACAGACATGATCGACTTCAGCATGATCGCGCACATCTGGCACATCAACAGTCAGGCCCTTTGCTTATTCTTCTTTTCTTCTTTTTGTGAAGTCAAACCTATATAGTGCGTCGTCTCTGGGCATGTGTTTTTATTATGAGCCTTGCAGATAGTTTGTTATGCGATTGGGCTATACAGTATATTTGCATAAGGATGTGCTTGAGAATTTTGATTGTTGATACTCTAACTGGGCTTAGGACGAATCTTACAATTAGGCCTGTGGATATACTGTGCAATTTGTGCTGCACTATGTCAGGCTACTAAGTTAGATTACTTTGCTCTGGACTATGCTCTGTTATGTGGCGCCATTATAGTAATTATGCATGTTAGTAACATTTAAGCCTTGAGGCAGATTATAGATTAAATGTTGTCAGCCCCAGATAGATCTCTGGCGTTGCTTAGTGCTGTTTCATTGAAAAGGAAAACTTTCAGTTTGTTTTTCTAAGCAGCTTTGCCTGACTAAGATTATTGACCTTTTTTTCGCTCAACTCGCATTAAAAATTGCTGAAAGGATTTTCTTTTCATTAACGTCTGCACTATTTATCCCCTGTGTCCTTAATTGATCAACCATTCAGCAGCAACTAATGTTAAATATTCTTGTTTTTCTGTCAACAGAGATGGATTTGCTGCCTTGGTTGACTACCTTTGTAGTGTCGCTTCTGGCTGGGTTTGAGGTAAAGTCAAACTCACATAATTTTTCTATCAAATCCTCTTTGACTACACCCGGAAATAGCGTGCGCTAATTGTTTATTCTGTAGATCTGTTTATTCTTTTTATTCCGTTTTATCTACTGAACATTAATTTTTGCAGGCATTCGAAATCGCAACGCTTTGTTTGCTGAAAATTTGTTTGTAGAAAAATAATGTTTGAATTTGTTAGGTTGTAAATTAAGTTGTCTGTGCATCTGCTTAGTATGGTATCTTGCTTGGAATTGCTGTATCGTTGGGCATCCTTCTTCACCCCTGGGCTCGACCCAAGATCAAAGTAAGTGTTGGTTGGATAACTTCTGTGTAACATCAATGACTTGCTTGAGAATACCTCTAAAGGAAGCTAAGGGAGCGATTTGGCATGGTGACCTAAATAGAGTTTGGTCCAGTGAGTGTCATTTTTTTATAGTGCAAGGAAAATGCTCTACTTTATTTCAATTACCGTAGGCCAAACAACATCGTATTAAATTTAAATCAGAGATTATTTGCAATGAATTGGGAACAAATTTGCTAGGTTTAGTCAAGTTTCATTTTTATATGAATTTATTCATGTTAATTACATTTGGAAAAAACATCCCACACTTCTAATAGTAAACTTAAGCCAAGTAAACCAACCTCTATCTGGGTAAAATTACCTAACATAATGGTTGCCTGTATTCTCGAGCTTCTCATTGTCTCTTGATTAAATGTTAACCAGAAATGATTAGAATAACAATAATCACTGAATAATTTGTAGCAGGATTTAAAGTTCATGTGCTGTTTAACCTCGATGTCGTTCTTGTCCATTGATCTAAAAACTGATCCAGTTTTGACCTGATTAATGCAATGACCAATAGTGGACTTTGTTTCTTGCAGATGACAGACGGTTATGATGTGAATGAATTTGAGGTCACACCTTTGAAGGTTCGTTGATGAACAATGCTTGATGGAAAAATATATATTTGTTTATAGCACGTAAATGATGCCTTTTGGCAATAATTAAATCAGCCAATTTTAGTGGGATAAAATGATGTTGCTATTTATTTTGAAAAAAATTTTGCCTATATATAATATATTCATTTACTTAAAAACATTTGGCATATTGAAATGTTTTTGTGTATTTAATTAACTAATTAATTGTTAGGCGTCAGCGGCAGGGGAGAAAGATATATGTGTCGTTGCTATACCCATTGGACTGATGTTTCCCGGAGTTGAGTTTCTTCAAGACAAGATTATGCTCGAAGCTTTTAAGGGTTAGTCGCATCCAGCAACTTATCGTATTGATAACGTAATAGTACCGTCACAATTTGTAGAGCTCCAAGTATAACGAGGCGCTGTGGTGTAGTGTTTAAGGCGTCGGACTGAAAGTCCAGAGACATGGGTTGCAAGTTCCCACGCCGGCAACTACGAGTGTCGCTAGCTGTTAAACATCATCCAGGATAATTTATTACTCTGGTTAGCGACAGGAAGGGCATCCGGCCGTAAAAACTTAGCTCCAATATAAACATCTAACCCGTGTTAACATGGACACGG
Source organism: Chamaedrilus cognettii (assembly GCA_034695025.1). Classification (NCBI taxonomy): domain Eukaryota; kingdom Metazoa; phylum Annelida; class Clitellata; order Enchytraeida; family Enchytraeidae; genus Chamaedrilus; species Chamaedrilus cognettii. Next base: position 3,187 of record JAQIWG010005664.1, on the reverse strand, counting down.
TGTTACAGCCCTGCCCATAACGCATAACAATGCGCGTCAAAAACAATTATGCTTATTTTTGTTATAATTCACCTTATGAGGTCTATATTTTTGAAAATATTTGACAATCGATTGACAATTGCCATTAATTACTTTCAGTGCAGTATCGGATACGCCCCAATCGATCAGTCAGGGACTATTGCTAAATGTTTTAAAAACGGCTGTCACAGGCTTTCCAGGACTGGAAACATTGCCGTTTGCATTCACTATAATCATCAATATTAATATCAATACGACAGATCATCGCATCAAAATTCTGATGTGATGACTATTTTATAGTAGGTCGCAGAGACCGAGACACTTAACTAACACGCTTGTGTTATTAAACTTTCAGACGGCAGAGCAAGATCTGTGATTCTGGATTTTCGTTACGTCTATAACGTTGACTACACGGCAGTCATGGTGCGTAAAACAGTTCGAACAAGATATTTTTAATAAGCAATTTGTATCTGTGAAATTTGAATGGGCTACAATGTAATTGAGGAGAGAATGACAGGATAGATGGGGCCAGGAAGAAAACGAATGGGAATGATAGACAATTATTTGAGAAGAAAATATTTGAAGTTTTGAAGTGACTAGTCGACGATTGATCAGAGGGTAAAAGTTGGATGCCAGGGATATGCCGTGCAGCATCGCACTAGAGAGAGAAGACAAAGCAATGATTATTATAAATGCATTTTTTATATAAAATCATGAATTTATCGTAGTCGTGTTGCGACAAAGAAGATGTTGCCATGAATGTTTTTTAACTGGTGTATAAATGCCGTTTAATATTTGTTTGGATATCAGGGCATCAAGCAGTTGTTGGTCGACTTCAAATTGAAGAAATGTGGCCTGGTGGTCGTTCACGCTAAGGTTGGAAACTTTACATCAGATGTTTGTGTGTTATTTCCCTGCGCTAGGTAAATAATGTAGTATTGCGATTTTGTATTATGCGTTCTTTGTCTTGTAGAATTGAAGCCATATTAAAACTATATTCACTTGTACATACAGATTTAACACGATATGGTTCGCTCTTTATGAACTATGACACATGTTAGACTGCGCGATCAAATGAAAATGGACTTGATTTTCAGTTTTTGAATATTTCTCCGTTTAATTGTATAATACAGACGCCGTGATGCCAGGAGTTCAATACTTTAACTATGCTATGCAGTTTCTTGTGTAATGTTTTCATGCTATTACTCTGTTCAATAGCCTTCAGTGCTGAAGAAGCTTCAACGCGGCAAGTTGAAGGATCTTCTAACGGCGGACACTGTGGCTGACGCCGTCCTGTTGCTGCAAGGTTGGCTGTCAAGTTTTAAGCCATTTTTCTTTCACAATTTAATGTAGATCTAACTTATATAATAATTTATTAATCCTGTACGATATAACTAAACATATAACTTGGTTATTGTAAACCGTAGTTGCCAGATCCGTTTGAGATTTTCACTGCCGGTGCTTGCAAAAAGAAGCTTTAAAGTAAGCCTGATTCAAATATTATATATTTATCCATATCTCCTCTCTTGCTATACATCTCATTCAAAAAGTAAGTTAGTAAAAAAGGCAAGTGATTTTAATGCAGCATTTGCAATTAATTATTTTTGTTTGCGAGTAGCCATAAAATTTAACCATATTTGTTACGCAGCCCCATCAGACGACCACGCCAGTGACGCTCAGATAAATTGTACGGAAAACGAGAAAAATGACGAAGAAGATCAGCAGCTCGCGAAAATTTCACTCCACAATCTGAACAACTCCGATGACGCGGGTTCAAATCCTCCAAAGCCGCATCAAACCGAACTGGAAGCGCAATCGGAGGTTCGGTTGCATCAACAATAGAATGAAATCTAGAAAGTCTAGCATAATCTGTAAATCTAGAAAGTCTAGTATAATCTGTAAATCTAGAAAGTCTAGCATAATCTGTAAATCTAGAAAGTCTAGCATAATCTGTAAATATTATTAGGATTCCACGATTATCTAATATACAGGAGTTAACGAAGTCAGAGGAACTGAATGGCATGATTATAGTGTCAATTAACTTTGCTGTGACTGCTTCAAATGTGGGCATAACACCAAATTGAAAGCCTTTAGGCTTAAATCATTAACTCACCCGAGTGCATATTGTAAAACATGAAATTTTGTACGCGTGTCGTTTGGCTCGTTTCACAAAAAAATCTTGAAGATCGCATTTGCGAAAATAAAACTGCCGTAGCTATGTATAATGGGTATTCCGTAAAAACATAAAAATTAACTGCAGCAGAATTTCTGAGAGGCAAAACCGTGAGAATAATATCCGGCAAGAATTTCATGTTTTAATATAATTTTGAGAAATTGTTTGATTGTCTCACGTAGAGAGTCGCCAGTTGCTCGTTCTCAATTCTAATAGGAGGCAGATTTTTTGATATAGGCTGTGGTTTGTCAGAATTGTATCCAAATTGATCTTACTGCTCCAATATGACTCCATTTTAGTTAAGCCTTTGATGCTGCAATCAGGTTTGAAAGCGGATCAAAACGATATAATTTGAAATCTGATACAAATTTGGTGTGAACCTGATGATTGTTCATCCTTCTGAAATATTAGATTCAAATATATGTGATTTAGATTAAGACAGTTAGATGAGGCTTCCTTTGCTAGCACTATTGTCGTGTGAATAATCTTGACTATCGACTAGAATTGTTCATTATGTTCAACATTATTATTCAATGTAGATAATATCTCTGAGTGTTTTTTTCATTGATATGTATGCATTAATTATTTTGTATAACCTGCGTGTAGACCTTGTGTAGACCTAATATTGCTTTTGTTGCGCCATACTGATGTCCTGAAGTTAGTTTCATTCCAATTGTAATCATTTGCGTTGATATGGCACCACAATGTACAGCAATCTCTTTAGTAGTATTATATACAAAGGTGCGGCTCAAAAAAAAAACCCTAGCAGATTCGAGATAATTCAGCCAGAAATTGATATTTTTGCTTCATCTTTTCGGTGATTGTAGCTGAGATAATGTGACGCAAGTTCTGAAAATTTCACTGGAAAATCTGCTTGCATTCAAAAGTTATGAAACTTCTACCCAAAAAAGTTTTAAAATCGTTTTAACTAACACAGTGATGCCTGCAAATGGCATTTTGATGCCTGCCGATCTCCGAAATTCGTCGCTAAACTGG
>JAQIWG010005663.1:0-14255 GCA_034695025.1 Chamaedrilus cognettii | reverse complement strand
CCCCCCCCCCCCCCAGGAGGTGCAGTTTCCTCGTTCCGATAGGAAATGGACCGGACCAAACTGCCGACGTCCGCCTCTCTATTCCTTACCGACTGAGCGAGCAATCGATGCGAGTGCAGCAGATTGAATAGGCATTCTCTTCTGGTCCCGCGTCCAGAGTTAAATTAAACTTTAAAAATTAACTCCCTTCTTGCGTCACTTTCTTCCCTTGCCGACATCTATAATTATCTCGAAAGGGAATATTATTGAATGTAAACTGAGTATGAGTGTATACCAACAAATTACGGACGCCTTTTTGCAGACGGTCGCTGAAAGTCGCTGTCGATATTTGTCGAAACGTTATATTGCTTGCTTCGTGAAGAATATTGGAAAGGAAATAGTAGTATCTACTGTGCAGGCCTTACAAGGGTCGATACACTGAGGATACTAAGATATTCATGTTTCTGTGACATTATGGAGGTCATCGACTCCCCCCAACCTCTCCAAGGTGTACGAGGGGTCCAACGCGCCCTCCTATTGAATTCCGAACTGTGTCAGTATTATATAATAGTAATATAAGGATTCTTGGGATGATACTGTTATACGACACGTTGCTTCTATTTGCGGCGGATGAATATAATTATTGTGAAGTTTCACGGGACCGGCAATTGAGTTGAACTTACTTAAGGCCGGTTGCTAGACTTCGATTTGAAGTGCGATTTTATTTTGTAGTCCGAATTAAGCAATGAAAATATATGAAGGAATTGTATCGAATAATCTGATTGGTTAATTGGGACTACAAAATAAAATCGCACTTCAAATCGAAGTCTAGCAACCGGCCTTTATTCGTCCATTTTGGTCATAGATTGAACGAATTTGTCCCAAACCCGTAAAAAGACGCTTGAGAATGCGTGGCGTATAGTTAAACAACAAGTCGCATTTAAAACAGAGGGCATGATATAGAACTACCGTGGCACTATAGTGATATGTAGCCAACACACTACACTTTGTCGCGCATAAACCTAACCTTATAATGTAGGCCTATTCCTATCAACCTCATATTTTAACCTTATAATTTTAAGTCAAATTTAACCTGGCTGTCATATCCAAGACCCCAGTTTGTGCTACAAATTTACGGGGAAATAATAATTATTAATAATAATTACTAATAATTCTTAGGCCTACATGTCGACTATAATTATATAATGTTAAGATTCACCTGAATCTTGTATATAAAGGGCGCATAATTTTGAAACTGGATCGATTGCGCGCAATAATTTTGTCGTAGATCCAAAACTCACGAAAAAACGTAAATTTTTCAAAGTTTTCTATTAGGGCTACTACCCCTGATGCGTTGTTACACCCAGAGCCGGGGGGTCGACCCGTTTCCAGAAACGGTGGTGCCCGGTACTGGCTGAGACGCATACAAAGACCACTACCGGGCGGATCAGGGGGAGGTACTGGCGGAATTTTAAAAAGGACATTTAACGCACGCCGTATTCTAAACGCTACACAATAGACTACTGCTACATGCAAGTAGGCCTACACTGTGCTTACTATTACGTGAATTTAAAAACGCGTACATTAATTTATGCCGAGTCGCTCAAAACGGGGTGCCTATCTAATGCGTGGTCCCCACTTCAAAATACGGGGAGGCACCCCGGGCACTGATAAACCGACGTCCATGCTCCAAAGGCGCTTAATAAAGAACGAGTGTACGAGTGTATTGTATTATGGTGCGTATCCCTTCAGAATTCAACATCCCGCGCGGCCCCCTTTGCCCATACCAAGAAACAGCTTCTCGGCCTCCATTGTAGGGACTGCTAACGAGATAGATGTCGTGACTTTGAAGTGCATTAAAGCAATGACGAGCACTCGGACCCTTCATGCGCCCAGACGATGATTGCCAGTTTATTCTCCGTATACGCCTCCTCTATGTGGGTGTTCGTTCCAGCGACGCCTATGGCTGCTGTTATGTAAACCGCGTTGAGAGGCCGCGCGTCGCTAAAATATACACCGGAGCGGCGCCGCCGCACAAAGGCGAATAATCCGCGGAACATTTCCATAAATTTGGGATCCCTCTCGGCAGCAGCGGCCGAGTTGTGAGCAGAGAGTTGTTGAAGGAAGACATGCAACACGAGTGGGCAGGCCTGTCGACGGTGGTGCAGAGGCGGGGACTCGCGGCTAGAAGTAACAGCCAAAAATGTTGGTTAACATAGGGTGAGGGGGATCTGGGCAAGTGTGATTTTTGTGGCTTTTCAAGATCATGGTTAGGATTAGAGTGTGGAATATGTTTAGGGTTAGTTTTAGGGTTACTTTAGGGCTAAGGTTTGGGTTAGGGTTTGAAGTCAAGTTTGGGCTCAGGTTTTTAACAAATTCAATTTATTGCATAACTAACTGTGAGGAGAAATGCGACTGTGGCACCCCGCACGTATAGGTAGAGTTGCCTTGGCGAATTTGACTTCAAAATGTGACTTCATTGGCGCCCGGGGAGGACAACGGCGGATGCCCCCCACCCTCGCCGCGCTACTGCGTGTGGGAGTGTGTACCGCGGACTTATCACCAATCCAAAAAGCGTGGGTCTCTGCATGACAACAGGGTTTTTTTCAATGCGATTTTTTTTTTCCTAATAGCGATGTTCGCTCCAAAATTATAGATAAGTGCATTGGAACCTTAATGATTCACCTAGGTCACCTTAGCGAAATTTGGGTGATCCTGTCAAAATAGTTTTTTATTGGCGACGTTGCTACAATGGTGTAATATAATGGCTGATTCGGACTAGGCTACGCGAAATGCATTTTGAGAAACGAAATTCAGAATCTTGAATCATTGCGCACGAAATACTGGATAACAAGTATGAATTTAAGCACCAGCATGCGAGGAAAGGCCAAATGTTGACCCAACATCAAGTACTATAACATAGAACCTAGCTGCAATATATTATTGTACAGAGAAAGTTTCCCGACACAGGCCGTCTCAACTCCAGCAGTGGTCATTTTCCGAACAGAAGTCGACACCCGCCAACAGAAGACGCGTGTGTTATGCAAATGCGAGTTTTCCGGAAGGGATGCGGGTGACGGATCAAACACGGGCTACAGAGTCGATCGAGTCCGCAAGATAGCGTGACCAGTGATACCATTGGACCAAAGCGGAATCTGCATAGATTCTGGGTATCTTGGCCAAAAATATCCCTAGATTGAATTTGTTTATATTCGCAGCTCTTATTTTAATATGCGACATTACATTACAAACAATATTCCCAGCTATCTGGAGATTGCGTTAAAAGTCAGATCTTTTGATTACTAAAATATCCCTAAGTCTAGTGATATATCCCAAGCAGTGGCTTCACTGTGCGTGACCCCCCACCGCGTGATAGGATCAAAATTTAGATTTGATCCTGTGTGGTCAATTTTTTAAATCGCGAAATAAAAAAATACCGTCAAGACACGTGATAATGGACTTCCAGGACGTCTGTGTGTTGGTATGCGGCAAATGGTAAACTATCGCAGCAAACTCTACTACATACAGGATATAATTAAGCCGACTAATTGTTTTTATTATCCACGCAGGATCCATGGGCAAATCTCAAATGTTCAGTTTTCTTCAAAATAGGAAATTTCCTCGTTTTGTTGCCGACTGCAGGATGATCCTGTTCTTACCACTTTGTCTCCCTTCCATTCTCTCCCGTCTCGTTGAATCCTTTCCGTTTTCTTCGCTCAGTTCTCTCGCGTTCACCAGGCGTCTTCTCTTCGCCTTAAGAGCGCAACCACACTCTAAAAGTTTTGGAGGTCGGGGTCAAACCGCAGAGGCGTAAGGTAATACAACTATACTTAGTCTATGGAAATAAGTAACATTTTATATAGAAAAAGCTTTAAAATGCGGAGGTCATCCCACACGTTGAGGAGGTCATAACCCCCCCGACCCCCCCTGACGGTTGCGCCCCTGCTTCGCCTCATTGCAATCTCATTGTTCTCTGCGCCATACATGTAGTACTGTGCTGCTTCATTACGCGTTGATCCCAGGGCGCAGAATGTGATACTGGGAAGCGGCCACACCCCCGAAGGTAAGCGAACCGCTCCGTCAGTAGTCCACCCACCCTCCTCAAATTTGGAAACTGAGTGGATCAGCGTGTGATTTTACCATCCTACGAAAAACGAGAAAATTGTTACAGTGCAAAAAGTTACTTTTTCGACTTAAAAAAGTAAAAAAATGCTCAGGTCCGCTCTCCCGCTTCCCTGTTTTCACGGTGTGGTAGCCTACACACGTCATATTACACGCGTTATATTACAGTTCAGCGATTACTGATTGATTATATCTGGCACAGGCGAAAAGCTCTCTGGCACCCCCCAACCCCAAGGATACAAATTTTTACTTCGTGTGGAATTGGTTCCTGTATACGTTCACCCTTCCACTTTCAAAACCATTTCGACATCGTTGCTATTCGAGTCGTTGTGTGCTGTGCTGCACGAATGGTATTGTAGCGCTGCCCCCCGCCCCCTCCCCCTCCCCCCGTCTCGTAAAACTAGACCGGTTTGTGCTCGGAACAAAACAAATCTGATACCGTCGTCACTACACAGGAGTGGAATCTGATCACTGTCGTGTGGGGGTTTATACATGGACAGCCTGAAGGGGTAGGGTTATTGTCTCAGTGACGTTTCTGGTAGCCTGTGTTTTGTGCTGTCTCAGTGACTGATCTGAATGAAATAATAGTCAAGTTTTTCTTTGAAGGAAAACGTATCGTGGGCCGTGGCCTGCGTTTATTATGATGGCAAAGAATATCTTTAGGCCTATTTGTAATTTAGTATGCATTTATAATAATTATGCATGTTATAAAGTTAAACGTCAATCACATAACCTTTTCAAGTCATTCGTTCTTTTTATCAAATCCATTTTTTTGCAAAGTTGCAGCTAATAGCAATTAGCGAGAAAAAGTCCCAAATACAATGCTGATAAGCAGCACTAGTTAACGATCGTTATTCAACAGTTGTATCCCAACCAACGTGTGTCTTCATGAACGTTACTTGTACTAAATTTCCTCTTGCGAAAGCAAGTCTACTGTTAAACACAGACCTTAATTCACGAGCCATTAAACTAGGAAAGAAAATTTGGATAATGAACCTACATGTAGTAAAAGAGAGATTACGCTTTGTCACACGTGAGCACTGAGGCTGCGCAACCTAAAGGACGGGGCGGTGGAAGAATGGCATCTCTCAAGCAACCCAGCATGCCGGTCTCATATTAAATAGGGAAATGTCGCATCGAGTTTATCGTCCAACGCGGGACCTTTCTGCGCGGAACACGAAAATGCTTTCCAATGCTGAAACAGACAAGAGTCTCGAATAAAGATGCTAGAAGGATTTATTGTTTCAAGATTTTATACAGTCAGATATTTCAGAGTGAGTAGCGTCTGTCGGAGGACAAAGAAAGAAGCTTAGGCTAATGCATTATGCAAACAATTGGTTCCTGGCTGAAAAACAAGTCGGCGTCTGGAATATGAAATGCTAAAAACTAGCTAAGGGCTCACTCTCGGCGACTGCAGTCTTGAGTTGAATTACGTGACCTCAACCCTCAACCATGCGAGACAGAAAATGTGACGTCATTGTTGACCTATTTTCCGCCGGTATAACATTATTATTAATAACGGGTAGGCCTAATTATGACAGAACATATTAATCCCCGGTACGACAAGTTGACCCTAAGTCTGGACATCCCGGCGCCATTTTCTAAAGCCATTGTTATGTTGCTTGAATTTTCCAAAAAATTTTTAGTGAAAGTCGAACCGTAGGCCACGGCAACACTTTACTGTTGAACGTTCCACTGCAGAGTGCAGACCCTGTCGTTATTGCTTCTCGAAGAATTAAAACATTCACTCGTTGAATGATTTCAGTTTGATATTTGTCTTTTAATTTATTGGCATCGTTAGTGTAATGGGGACTTGGTGCTTAAGTCTTCAGGGCGCGCACCTAATGACAGCACCATGTGGATGAGCGACCCGTGGTTTGCGCGAAGGCAAATAATTGACGCCATTATTTTAATAGCAATTATAATTAGAGTTGGATGAAAATTTCTTATAACTACCTGCAGACTGCCGATCTGCGGAGAAATAGATCATTGCTTGCACGGGAATAAATGTGCTCTTAGGTCACTAATGACACACGCTGCTGTATGGCGCCAAATGTATCCATGCACGTTGCGCAGCTGTAGGCTGATGCAGATATCCACGAAGCAGGCAGCTAGCTGTGCATGCACGACTGCATGCATGAAAACTTTCATTTTGCGGCATGAAGCTACGACAAAAAACGGCCTGTGCAAGCAAGAGTTCATTAAACCGGAAGGATGGTCGCAAAAAGGTTTACCAGTACCCCCCCCCCCGGTAGTCAGTTTTGTAATGCATGAAAAAGGCTCGTCTAGCACCCCCCCCTTCACTCCCTCCCCCCAACCCGGTAGTGAGCATGATGGAGAACCGAACTTGTCTAGTTAGGCTATAATGTATAAGTCAGTAGGGTTAAGCCTCCCCCCCTGAACCCCCCCCCCCTCCCCCCCGTTTCAGAAGGCTGAAACTTCTACGTGACTGACGCAGCCTGACGCCTTAATGCTGAAACGCACCCACTGGCACTCCTCAACTCGTTGCGTGAATTGCTCCCATGAATAATTCCCTATTTTCTTTCGCTAGCTCGCCGCCGATCCGCCTATCAACGTCTTGTCGTGAAATACTCGCGCGGTCAAATGCACAAGATTTACGCGACGCTCGGCGAGAATTATGCATGTGCAGGAAGAGATTAGATACAGGGTGGACACGCGCGGGTTGTAGGCCACGGCTAAATGCATTCAGTGGCTCTATAAATTAGCATCGGAGTAATTAACGGTTAGTCAGTCCGTTTCTTACTGTCATTTATCACGCTCCACACGTCGTGACAAAGCAGACTAGGTCATCTGACGCATGCTAAACATTTAACACGCACGCACACGCATAATACTTGCAAGCGTTGGTCTCGCTTTGGATATTAATTTATCCTGCGTGTCTGTATTTAGGGCGGTAGTCCATAGGCACATTGAAGAACCACGTGTCATAATCATTTTATTGTTGTACATGCTGGAAATAAAATTGCATTAATACATTATCGATAACCGCATTATGATGATAGCCTGCATTACTTATACTGGGTTATACGTCGGGTGATTTGGGCGTAGCCATTTAAGCTTACTACCTAAACTTAGCTTGGCATTGTCATTCACGGTTAGCCAGTCCGTCTCTTATTGTTTTTTTTAGAACAATCGTTTAGTTATTTTAAAGAGTAGAAATTTGGTTGAATTTATAGCCTATTGATTCAATTGAGCTTAACAAATAAAATAGCATATTCAGCCATACTTGGTGATGTAAGCGAGGCGTTATAAGTCAAATTTTTAAAATATAGCAGCCTTGCGATGCTATGAATTTAGCAGTGCTATAATAAATTGCGATGAGGACTTTTTCAAGTTTCAATTGAAGTAGCGTCCGTCGGAGGACAAAGAAAGAAGCTTAGGCTAATGCATTATGCAAACAATTGGTTCCTGGCTGAAAAACAAGTCGGCGTCTGGAATATGAAATGCTAAAAACTAGCATTACCTAAAAACTACCGGTACCGTAATAAGAATTCGCAATCCAGCATGGTAAACGAATAAATTAAGCCTTATAAAAAGCGACAAACCAAACACACGCATCACGATACGAAACTAAGCGATTTTATGACTCGTTCCTATTACAAACACCTTCACTGGAATGTCATCAGATAATATCTCGCAGAAAACCCAACAATAAATCTATCCACTGCACGCGTCAGCTTCTGACGCGACGACGAAAGATTTGCATCAGCCCTCGCCATCCTAGGATTGATGTTGTCACGGAGCATCACCTATTATCTGTCGCTAGATGACGCATACATCATCCCACCGACCTTCCCCGGAAAATTCGCGCATAAATCTGGTCTCCAATATAATGCATCTACAGCGGATATCCATTATGGGTCTCTGCGAGGCGCTGGATGGAATAGCGTGACTGAAGGCAGACGCATTCGGAGATGCGATGTCTAATGTACGATTAGGATAATTTCCATCTCATAAATTCAAAGAGTAAATTGTTGGTTATTACGGACTGCGGGTTGCTGAGTGAAAGAATGATTTTTTACTGCAAATGATCAATTTCACCAGTGTTCATTTTTCTTCACGGGGTGGTGCATGTGGTGGGCTGCGGGTGCTTTATTAGAGGAATACATGGGTATCGGGCTCGGACGAGCCCCATTCGCATTTTCCTTCCCCAAAATCAAACGGCCTTAAGTAGTAGAAAAAGTTCCCAAGCCAAGCTGTATAGGCCTAGCTCCATGTTGCCCCACACCGATTCCCAAATTTGAACGTTTGAAAGTTCAGACGATATTTGTGACCCTGGGTCCCGGGAGGCGGGGGGGGGGCTGAAAAGGACAAGACGATTGTGTACCAGTAGTTTATTCTTTGTAAACCACTTTCAGCCAGCTGGTACAATTTTTAACTTATGAGCTTTTGAAATTGAGTACCGCGTCGTTCGTATGCACAGATTTTAGTTTTAGTGTGCTACTGCTGCAAACTCTACAGCGCATGATGCAATAATTTGAAACAATAATTTTGATTAAGAAACAATTCTGATTCTTTCTGCAAATATGCATACGCTTGAGGAATTAGGTCAGTGTCGTGAGAAACTGCTAAAAAGTTATTCAAAAATTAAAGCGCTTCACTTTTTGGCATACAAATGCCAAACGATGTCTAGCGAGTACAGCTTTCAATTGAATACTTCGATACAAACAAATCAATTTCGCACGCCTTTGCGCAATACTTTGGAACTACAGTATATGAAAGAATATCACAATTTTTTTTTTAAAAACTTTAGCAATTGACTTTAGAAATTTATGTGCTCACAATTTGATTCTCATTGGGGAAAAAATTCTACGCATCCTTGGAAATGACGAATTTTTTTATTTTTGCACCCAAATATCAGACAAGTCAATTTCAAATGCTCAGAATTTCGGATTTTTTCGACAAAATTTCTCTCAAAGTTGCAGATAAATTTTCATCTAAGTTGGTCATAAATATGTGCTTGCTATGTGCTTGTGGAGAATGTTGTCATCGTTGTGTGAAGCGGCCTATATACACTAGTTATACGTTAAAAATCGTAGAGAAATAGTTTTTGACCCGTTCTCTATATAGGCTTTTGCATTGCAGTTTCTAATTTGTCACTGTACTTCAAAACTTGAAGTCTATTGGCATTAACAAGGATTCAAATATTTGAACAATCCATCAAACGTATTTTAAGAGCAATGCCTTCAGAGGACTCCCATCAGTCGCTCTGTCAGTTCGTTCATCAGTCTGCGACATTGAAAACTTTTTATTCACTTAGTCATCTTGTGTTTACGCTGAAAACTGAATTATTTCGCATCAAAAATTCCAAATGCTCTGATGACTTTTCACTTTCAACTTACATAATTACGAGACAACCCGATTGAAGGTTTCCATTTGACCAAATGTAAGTTGGCATATGTAATTTAAGAGTAATAAAATACGACAAAACTAAAAATCAAATGCATCTCGGGCGCAAATTTTCTTTTAGATGAGCTGTACTTAAATAATGATGGATAATGGATGCCCCATAAACCAATCGTATACCTACGGCACTCAGAATGAATGATATAAAATCTCAATGAATTTCGTTGCCTTTATGCAAAAACAGCATAGTAAACAAGGAAGCACAGGCAATACAGAATATGCAAGGTTACCGTATACCCTTAAATAATTTCGATTACAGCCAGGACTATTCTCGCCATGGCCTATGGAACCGCTATTTCGTTCATACTTGTTCAATCGCTCGTGCTGCAATGAAAGGATATTCGTGTGAGCGTTCACGTGATAGAGTCGGTTTTCCTGATTCGTAACGATATTTGGACAATTGACCATTTTCAACCGACAGTCTCTAAGCGCCTGCTGAGCTGAAAGAAATTGCAAAGCACTAACGAGGCTCTATCTTGATCGCACAAGTAGGAATAATGGTTCAGAAGAGCTTGCATTCCGTTTTGTCAATTTCTGAGGCTTATGCTCTTTAACATTGTTCACGTTTTGAGCACAATTATATCGCCATTAGGAAGACTGTAATAATAATCATAATTTACAAAAAAACCTAGGTGTGGTATTGGTAATTAACCGTTGAATGATTCGAGTACGACAATGTAACCAATTTAGTTAAATCGCATTTTGCATGAAATATCCATGTATCGTGTCAGTTTTAGTCATCGCACAAAGTTTCATGAGGTCAGAAACAAGAGTTAAATAGTAATTTTATTAACGTGGCTTCTGAGCCTCTTTGAATTTCAATCACGCACAGCTGCACAGTAGCCTAATGCCGATCTCTTGAAAGTGCTCAAACTATCTCGACGTTTCATTTCAATCATCCCAGCGCGGCCACGCATTCAAATTCTTATGGTCGCAGCGTCCAAGGAGACGACGCGAGCGGAAGAAAGGAGAAATAAGCGACATTAAGGTCCGATTTCACAGCCGTTCCTCCAATTCTTCCTCAACTATTTCATCACAGAGGAAGAGAATTAAACGGCAGCCTACAGCTGCCATTCAAAAAAGCGCTCTGTTCCATTTTAAAACAATTCGTGGCGTCCTAATATAAAGTTGACGGCACTTATTTCAATCAAACTCATTATACACTGATTTTAACTTAAAATCAACATAAATTCACATCGAGATCATTTTCATTTCCATTAAAGTTATAGCAAAGTATGATCTGTCAAATGATAGCTACCATATTTATTTTATTAACTACGCAGCCCTTAAATTCTCTTTCTCGCTGTGATATGCCTATGAGTGGAGGAATAAACGGAGGAACGTTTATGAAATCCGGCCTCAGCTCACCCCTCCTCCGCGGTCGGTAACTAGTTGATCGCTGAAGCGTCCGTATCCGGGTATAGGGTCCGGAAGAAGAAGACGTAAGCTGGATGTCATCGGGTTTCGACCCGAGTGACTTGCGAATGAATCGGCACGCTCGCTGTCAGCGCGGTGAGTTGATAACCATACGGGCATCCGCTGCAGCTCGCTGCTGCAATCCTCTCCGCAATCTTCCTGCGCTGTCATCTGTCATTGTGGTCGTGACGAAAAATTCAATGGCACAATGCGCGCCAAACGGGCTGTGAGAATTAAGAGATGTTGTATGCGAACAGTTATTGAATGTTCATTTCATTAATCTCGGGAGTGATTCGATAATAAAAAATTGATCTATCAGGTGATGGCGATAGAAACTTAGTAATGTTAAATCGCAAAAAAATTCGACGCGAGTGAATCTACTATTAAATATACTAAATATACGAGTATATTTGCGTGTATAAAGATTAGCATTGTTCAGTACGGTTCCTTGGTAACTAGATGATTGCCGAAGTTCTTGCACCGAATTGCCAGAAATATGACCTAGACATTATTGCGCACGTGACGCGATTGAATGTCACGTCACATTTAAATACGTCACGTGGACAAGTCAAGCTGTACAGAATAACGTCTCGACAGACCAGTGTCTCCATTACACTCCTGCATCCGAATTGTGTTCTCGGATGATTTATGATAACCTCACCAGCAGCCCAGTTGACAGAAACCCTGGCTCCGACAACTTATATTAACACGGAAGCATTTAGCCAAGCTGTTGCGTTGTTTTCAAATTTTGACCGCTTTCGTCGCGCTGTGTCACTCGCACTTTCGACGTTGGAACGAAATCCGGAAAATATTAGTCAAGCACAAAATCGTGCGAGACATGATAAGTGGTCGCAAGATTGGTTCATTCGAAGCTCTAATATCGGAGGATTTAGCGTTCAGCATCGTTCACTTCTATAATGACGATCGTTACGTCATGAGAGTGTCGCAAAGTCTTTCAGTCATTTGAATTCCGACGTTCGAAACGCAGACGACTCGTGCGGCCTATTCTGCCGGCCGTCTTCCGGGAAGAACGGTCTTCACGGGAAGGCAGCTGTGATGACGCGTTTTGCGGAAAGACAGGGCTTCCGGGACCATGCGTGTGTCTTCGCGTCGTCTTTGCGTCGTCCTCCCAATAACCACCATGCAGCCTGTATTGCAGTATAACCATCACTTGCACGATGAGGCGTCTTGCGGGATGACGCTTCGTCGCTGAAGTCGACTTTGTTAACACCAGGTCATGCAACCGGATTCTGGGTGTCTTACGTGAAGAATTCTTCCGGAAAGATATTCCTGACGACCCAGTGTGAATGCACATTTAGTCGTCTGCATTCACTGTTCATTGTTCGGAACGCGAAGTTGTCACGCGAAGCCTTTGAAATACACGATTTTGTTCGCTGCCTGACAGAAGCGACAACGTCGTGCTTGCCAACGAAAGCGCCTCGTTGCTACCCGACAGACAAGAAGCCTCGAGGGCTGTGTCCGGTACAATTGTATTCCTGGAAGCCATCTCCTCATTTGTTGCCCTTCAGAATAAGTTTTGCAGCGCTAGATGTTCTATTAATTGAGTTGTATAGACGTATTAATATGGTTTAGCACTGCCGTGTAACTGTATGAGAACGGCTATGTTCTGAACTTTGATGAACTTATTTAAGACTGATACAATTTCATGTCTGCTAGAGGCTAATGGCATCGGGGCTTTTAAACCAATGAAGATGTTACGGCATTGACCGACGGGATTGTTGTCTTATTACCGGTTTATGTGCTCTTACCACAGCGAGTGCACAAATCAAAGTTATTTTGTGGTTTAATTATGGAAAGCAAATACAAGACAACTGGGCAAATTTGTTGTTTTAATTCGTGTAATAATTAGTGTATTGGCCTACATTGCCCATTGCACTCGGATCATGACGGTACCTGTATACATGTGCGATAGTCCACATGTACATAATTATATCAATGAGTTTTTCAACAACCAATATCTCTTCCAGTCCGGTCCGGCTCAGACCGTGCAGTTCGGTCCGGTCCAGACCGTGCAGTCCGGTCCGGCCCAGACCGTCTAGTCCGGTCCGGCCCAGACCGTGCAGTCCGGTTCGGTCCAGACCGTGCAGTCCGGTCCGGTCCAGACCGCGCAGTCCGGTCCGATTCAGACCGTGCAGTCCGGTCAAATCTGATGGCTTTATATTCCACACGAGGTCGCTGTAGTTGCTCTGGCTCGTATAACGTCACTCGCCTATATTCGTACCGGTGCGTTCCGTACGACTGCCTTGCAATAAGGACCGTCCATCAACTCGTCGTGTCGTCAAATAGTTGAAAGGACGGCTTCCTATACTAATAACCCAAGTGGGAACGCATTAATGGAAAACTCCATCGTAATTTTGAAGTCAGTGAATACAAATTTGCTCTATTATTCCGTCAAGATAGTAGTTTATATTAGTTGCAAAGAATGTCTGTTGATTGCAATTAGTAGCAGGCTATCGATACTTCTTAGTCATGAAGAAACAATTTAAATTGTTGCGAATAGGCAGAGGATGGTAGAACTGTTAAACAAGGGAGTCTAATTTGTCGGATGTTAGCCAGTTGGTAGCCAGTTGCGTGAAGTGCTTGACTAGGACTTCTTACCCATTTACGAGGCTATCCCATATTGTACTATTTTCATTCTGTTTATGCATTGAGCAAACCAAAGCAATTATTAAAAGCTAAATCTTTTGACATCATGCTAAATTGCCTGCGTAGTCCTACTATACAATCTTTCTTGATGTTTTCTTCGAATTTTTTCCGAAGCTCTGGATGTGTTTATAAAAGAAGGTCTACTTGTTAGACCAACACTGCCGCATATCAGAAATGCATGCCGCAGTAACTTATGTACGCGCTGCAGTAGGCGAATGGTCCGTCTGCGGCTTGATCTGCTGAGACATTAACTTGTAGCAATTTCTGACTTTGACCATATTGTTTTTCAATTACATTCAGATGTCGACTAGAAGCTCCACATACACACTGAGCCAAAAACAACGACTTCACTGTGGAACACTTCATCATCTCTTACATATGCTATTTAGTTTCACTTAAAAATTTATGATTCAAAGGATACAAGGCTCAATAATGCCTGTTTATCAGGGAATATTTAAACTTGCAGCTGGGCGTTGAATTAATTATGCACAAAATGCGCAGTTATAAATTAAAATGTGCGTAGTTCTACATTTTAGACTGTTCAGTTGTCATTTTTATAGATTTTGTGTTTTAAAAGACGTCAGTTTTTGAATTTCCATCAGGCCACCCTCCACAGAAAAGTCTCTGTCCAGCACCCCCCCCCC
>JAQIWG010005662.1:0-14255 GCA_034695025.1 Chamaedrilus cognettii | reverse complement strand
TAAAATTTACATGTTATATAGTTTTGATTTGTCTGTGATTGGAATTTTTTTTGCGGTGAATTAAAAAACAAGTACCCATTGCAGCAGTGATGGATACTTTCACACCCAAAATGAATCCCAATTTCATGAATAATTATCAAACCAAACATTATTGGTAGCACAAAGCGGACTTTAATAGTCTTAGATGATTTAAATAAAACATGATACCGGTGTATAGCAAAATAAAATACATTCTATTGGAAGGCAGGCCATATAAATATTATTAATGGTACTTGTTTTTCAATTCACCCCCAAAAAATGTTTTTTTTTTTCAAAATGTTTTTGCATTCTATAGTTTGTTTAAAAGTAATTTTTTTTCCGTTTCCGGTATTGAGATATTCTGTTAAAAAATTAAATATTAAATATAGATATGAATCTTCTGACACTTTCTGCACTAGTTCACGACAAGCAATCAAGTGTTGTTTCTGCAACAACATGGAATATTACACAATCCTAGAATGTGTTCTAATGGACATCTGATGTTGCTGAGGTTGGGCAATATCCAAGATCGTTGGCGATGTAGACAACGTGAGTGCCGCGAAGATTTTCCAGTGCGAGATGGGACGCGGTTGCAAGGTTCTAAGTTAAGCTACCGCAAGATCATACTATTTATATACTGTTGGTCCAAGGAGCTGACTTCAATTGCTTTTTGTGAGAACGAATTAGAGATTTAGAAAGCTGCTGTTATAGACTAGAATAATTACTTGAGAGAGGTGTGCGCTTTCACAGTGATTAATAATCCAGTCATTATTGGTGGTCCAGGAACTCACGTTGAGATGGACAAAAGCTTATTTACGCGTCGAAAGAATCAGGTTGGAAGAGTGTTATCTCAACAGTGAGTTTTCAGAGGAATTTGCCGAGAAACCGAAGATTGCTTCATGTTCACCGTCGCTGACCGGAGTGCTACTACCCTACTTCCTATTATCCAGCAATCAATTCTGCTACGGACAACTATACTTTCAGATCAATGGGCTGCCTATAACGGGATAGCAGCAATGGGTTTCAATCACCAGACTGTGAACCACTCTATTAACTTCATAGATGCAACGACAGGTGCACATACTCAACACATAGAACGGCCATGGAAAGCTGCTAAAGAGCGCAAAAGACATAATGGAATGCATAAGGGCATGATACTCATACATGTGTGAGTTCATGTGGAAGAAGAGGCAGAGTCAATGGAACTGAAGTATTTGATAGTGTTCTACGAGACATAACGCTATTCTGGCCACCTCAATGAAATAAATGACACTGTTTTTTGAATTACATATTGTTCTAAGTCATAAAATAAAATAAAATAAATAGAAAATTTGGGGGTGAATTAAAAAACAAGTACCTTAGAATATAAGGCTTACCCGCATGGTGACGCTTTATGGCTTCATCTCCACATTGAACTTCTTTCTTCTTTTCTTAATTCTTTCTTCATTTTCTGTTGCATTTTCACTTCGATTAACCAATGACCAGTACTTTTATCACCCAATCGTGTCCGCTTCATAGCCTACAAAAGAGATTTTCTACCGAATCAGCATTTCTACGTATACGCATTTCTTTTAACCCGCAAATGTTTCTCTCATTTTTCCTTATTGTAATGTTCTTTCCATTTTTTCCTGGCCATCAAGGACTAGCGGTCGTAGAAAAACAAATTCTGGGCCAATCAAATTTTGGTTGGCTCAGATTCATGCGCAAATATTTAGAGCCACTTGAAAGAAGATTTTGAGAGAAGTAGTGCCTCGATCATACTATGTTACGGTAGTCATCAAATTATTTAGCGTACAACAGTCAGCGCGCAAATCGTTTTCTGTCAGATTGGATAATTTTTTTAGTCATCGCTCAGTGTAATTTATTATTCTGATTGGCAATAAAAAGAGCATCTGGCAGTAAAAATTTAGCAATTTAGCTATTTAAGTATTTAGTCACAAGTTTTTAGAACCCGCATGTCACGTATTCAAACACTTCTACTAATATTTAACCTACAGCACAGGTGGGTCCTAAAAATCTTTGAACTATATTTACACTACAATACAAAGTATGTGTGAAATTTGCAACAACGAAGATAAGTGACCGCAAGATTTTCGGAAACGATACTATTTTATTTCTGCGTGTGTACTTCATGCTAAAATTGCGACAAATTTATCTTTTTTTGAAATGTTGAGCTCATATTGTTAGTTTTTATTTTCGAATAAAAACTTCAAATCAAATTTTTTTTATTATGTTATTCTACAGTCAATACAAAAGTTACAAATCATTTTGTGTTCAATAAGCTATTGGTGGGGCTTTCAGATAATAACCTATCTAGAGTGAAGCCCAGTGAGTATAATAGAGCACAAGTAAACAAGTCTTACACAGAACGATATACTACTTCAATTAAATTGGGTCAACTAGCTCATTTCAAAAATTTGGACGATAGATGATATGAAATGAATTGGGACAAAAATTTGTTACACTTACAGATTTTAAAAAATGATTTGAGTGTATTTATTTTTAAATGATTTGAGTACATTTATTTATTTACCTACACTAACAACAGTGCATGCCTCTAATGGTAAACTGCAGCCAGCTAGACCAAACTATATCTGAGTCAAAGCACCGATAACTCGCAGATGCAAAAGCTAAAAATTTAAATTTACGTCGTGGAGGCTCTCCCGATTACTGCAGATTATTTGGCTATGGCAAAAATTGATCTACTGGAGGAATGTAGCCTAGCATTACGTTACTGGTGGGGAACAAAGAATTGGCTTATAGCCCAGAGGTCCCCGGGCAAGTCATAAAAGACGAATAAAAAAGGGGATGCGGTTCTGTGCGGGCTCCCTTGCACAGAACCGGACTATATAACCTTAGCGGCGCTACACACGGGTCAAAAAACTAACAAAATAATAATAATAATCCGCACAGAACCGGACTGTAATAGTCAGAGTTATTACACACAGTCCTTAAACTCCCAGAACCACAAAGGCAGATGTGAAAAGGTGGTCCAGGGCGATGATAAATGAAATGGGTGTTCAAGGACAAACTTTTCAGTTTAAAATTCAGTTGTTTTAATGACGACATACAAATTCTGCGAGGTAGCCTACTCAGGCCATCTGTTTGGAATCAGCTCAAATCGTCACCACTCGTTTCGTGGACTACACCAGAAACGAAAAAACATGATTATCTCAGGGTTATAGCTGACTTAAGGTTAGCTGATTAGGGTTATGGCCGCGTAAGGGTTAGGGATATGGCCATGCCAAGGTTAGGTTAGCGCCAGGATTCAGTTAATTTCCGTTGGATTTAGTGCAGATAAATTGAGGCACGGAAATGATCCAATCTGACAGGAGACAATTCGCGCGGCGGCAATATACACAGCACCCAAAAATACGTGCACAATATGTAATATTGTAATCTGCACACAAAAATGTGCACATTGCTAGCCTATCGTGGGTTATCTTAGTTATCTAATATTTTGGTTATCCCATATAACACTATTAAGTTTTCACATGTAGTTTCCCGTATCAGGAGTTCTATTTATTACTTTCACGCATCTACCAGTGCGTTTCATATCGAATACCTAGATGCAATCAATTATCTCATTTCCTATTCGTGAAAGTCCTATCTTGAATAAAGATAGAAAACTTTATCAGTGATAGGTAACTTAACATTACTGAGTGCGGTATAAGATAATTATTTTGTAGACCCTAAGCTAAATAGTAGGCTACGGTCATCCTACACACAACGCCCTTAGATAGTTTTGCGCGCAATTGCCCGCATCAAAGAATTAAATGTAAGGTTTTCACACGTCTCTCAATGCGTGGTGTACAAGAGAACCAATAGTACTGCAGAAAATTGCATCCTGTCCGGGAGACCAGAATGGAATCTGCATCAATCCCTCTTCGCTCTCGCTAATTTGCATACCGGCTGGAGGAAATTAAAAAATGAAATCAGCAGCCCCAAACAAACCCTAACCCTAATCTAGGCTAACCCTAACACAGCCCTAACCCTAACTTGCTGATCCAAAGGCAGCCTTAGCCCTAATCATCTCAACTTATTTAAGTTCCAAAAGTAAGAAATTCCTTCAACAAATTAGCAGGAGTTAAAATGGATTGGCGCAGATTCAGTGTTGCCAAATTTTCAGAGTGCAATTATTGTACAAAAGGCTGAAAATTTTGGACAAAAATGTTCGTAAAATAAATGAAAAAATTTCGTAAACCGTACGTTTCTGGTGACAAAAGGGAGCAGTCCAATTTGACAAAAATCGACTTGCCGAAAATGAAATCAACCGATTAGACAAAATAAAAACAGGACATTAGACCGTTTGCCAAAATAAACATGAAACGCATGTACCGTACAAGATACGCGCCCATTAAATTAGGGTTCAGGCCCCGTAGGAGTTACCAAGTTAGGGTTAGGGCCTCGTTAGTGTTAGGACTAGGTTAGAGTTAGGGTTAGGTTAGATTTAGAGCTAGGTTTAAGATTAAGATCAGATTTCAACTTTTCTGCAATTAGCCCTCAAGCTGAAAAAGTATTTTCAACAATAAAATCGGCCTCATTTCGCCGCAATGCCTCTTCAGCAATTCGGTTTTCAGCAATTCGGTTTTCGGCAAATCGGACCGTACCGGACAAAAACATGTGATAACGGATGCAAAACATAATTTTCGCAAAAAAACTTGTGTTTCGTCCAAATGCAACTATCGAATCGTCAAATGGGCTCATATTATTGTACATGATCGCACTATGGTACATTTGGCAACACTCTGATTTCATTCTTGCGTCCGGGCGCCCGATTGCAAAACGTTAAGCAAACGAACTTCACGCAACGACGTGCATAAAGTGCGCAGTGGGCTGTTTATACGCCACGACATCCATCTACCCAATAGTACCACAGTACCATACGCTGCACTCCATAAATTATGGAGTGCAACGTTATAATTTATTGGCGTTATTTATCTACCTAATCAGCTGTTAGACTTGCGTGTCTTCTTCAGAATAATGTTGATCTCTAACCCCTTCTGCCCCTGCGAGTTTTAAGGACCGTGCGTAGTAACGAAGACTATTACGGTCCGGTTCGGTGACTCGGACTCGGCTTTACCAAGCACAGAACCGCTCCCCGCGCTTAAGTAGCCTTTTGCGACTCGCCCGGGGAGCTCTGGGCTGCAGAACAATTCTTTGTTCCCCACCTCAGGGGTATCTCCGATCCGTATCATCAGCACATACGCGGATGTTAAATGGCTCACTCGTGTATTCGACTATCTGCGGCGAGATTGGGCGGTGAAAGTACTCGCAAACAAAGCATCCGCTCATCCGGCACCCTGAACCCTGCCAGCCTGCCAGGCTACCACGCTGGATGGCCATGTGGCTCTCAGGCTCTGGCTGCTGGCCTGCCGCGCCTTGTGAAGCATTGACAGGTCGTGCACCCAGTGTTCTCACTAGCCATAAACAAATATCGATATTCTTTGCGTCAATATTAGTTGGCTACTATCTAGCTCTACCTTCGTAAGCATTGCCAATAGGCCTGTGATTTAGTTGTCCGATTCTGTATAGCATTTTTCATGTGATTCTATATATTGAGGGTTTAGTACTGAAAGCGCATAAAAGCATATTTTATCAGTTTGGACCTAAATAGCACAAAGTTGCATTAGGATGTACTTTATTATACTGCCAAATTACAAAACTTATATATTAAGATAAGTGAGAAAAAGAGACTATTAATTGTCATTTTTGAGCTGCAAAAACAGCTTGAACAGCTTGCGATGTTCTCTAAAACTAAAAGTGCATAAACGCACACATATAAACGGTTCAACTAATAGAAGCGCAAAATCCAACATACCGGTACACAATTCGTTCTAGCGCTAAAGGCGCATAAACAACATTTGACTAACAAGACATGAGCTTATACATGTAGGCCTACTGTAATTTACGTTCTATTTACATACATGCAACGGCATGATAATTGCATATCAATTTTATTCGCTTGATTATTTCTTTATTTGTATTAAGTTGATTCCTGGGCTTTCAGAAATTCCTGGAATTTGGCGTGTCATAAATTCCTGGAATTTGGCGTGTCAGAAATTTCTGGGTTTTGGCGTGTCAGAAATTCCTGGGTTTTAGGGTCACAGAAATTCCTGGGTTTGGGCGTGTCAGCAATTCCTGGGTTTCGGCCTGTCAGAATTTCATAGATTTCGGCATGACAGAAATTGTTGGGTTTTTGGCTTGACAGAAATTCTCTGGGTTTCTGTCACGCCGAAACCCAGGAATTTCTGTCACGCCGAAACCCAGGAATTTCTGTCAAGCCAAAACACATGAATTTCTGACACGCCAAAACCCAGGAATTCTTGTCACGCCGAAACCCATAAATTTCTGTCACGCCGAAACCCTGGAATTTCTGTCACGACTGCCTACAATTTAACTTCCCTGAAAATGTATCTAGAGGCACATAGACATAACAATACAATTATAATAGGCCTAATCTCTAAGAATGACAATTCTTTGACATAGTATGCTATTTATAATCATTAGAGTCTAGGCTTTTTGCTCAGTAAATAGTTTGCTGAAATGGGGGGAGGGGAGCGGAGGCTGTACATGTAGTGTAAGTGTCGCGTATAGGCTATGGTAGCAAAGGCTATTACAATCCGATGCTTGCCGAGGCTCAACTTGATTTAAGTCTAGTATGCTAATGCCCTACAAATTCGGTTACGGTGGACAATAATTATTGGCTGCTAGAAATGCGTAAGAGACTTTGTTACAAGTTAGTACGCAGAGGACGCAAGCATAAGTTGACGGTAAGTTGGCTGCTAAGAGTGCACAAGCGACTTAAAGCGGCACGCTACCATAGCCTGTACGCGGCACTTTCACTACATGTACAGCCTCCGCTCCGCTCCCCTCCCCCCATTCCATTTAAAAATCCCATATCTTTTTTTACCATCGCTGCAGATATGCACCTTTAGCGCCAAACCCTAGATATTGCTAATAATTTGTAATGATTCTAATGTATTTCATGGACACTTTAAATAGGCCTTGTATTTTAGATAGTGTTGCTTTGACTGACGTTAATTTGTACTTGTTATATGTGTTTTAAATACTTGTACTTGTACATATTAATTTTTATGTATTAAATTAAACAATGCATTATTATATTAGTTGTGACATAAATAATATTGATGTTAACTGGGCTGCTCAAAAGATCAAGGCAATGATTGACGTGGCTTCTTAAAGCATTTTCTTGTAACCTGCATTTTACTGTTACTGTAGCTTTCTCTTGTACATATTTTAATCTATTGCTGTTCTGTTTTAACTGTCATTGTATGTCATTTTCATGACGTCTATTACCTTAATATCCATGCTTTCGCACAGGCTAGACGTTTTGCGCCCTGATGAGGACTGTTGGAGCTTTTACGGCCGGATGCCTTTCCTGACGCCAACCAAATGAATAATTATCTGGCACTGGGCATGTAGTGCATGGTTTCATAGTCATCGGCGTAAGTACTTGAACCCAGGTCCTCTGAACTCTTAGTCCCAGGCCTTAGCCACTATACCACTGCGTCTCGCTCACTTGACATAAATATTAAACCATTCTGCTAAGCAGATGTAACAAAAATGCATGTATGTACTTATATCTCACGAGAAATATGCCATGCAAATGGTGATGGAAAAGCATACTTTGCTTGACTCGTCGATGCGGTGTCCGATGTAATTCGATATTGCCCGCTGTAGATATATTTTGTTCGATGAAAAATTATGCATCTATGCCTCATGTTAATGTTTTCTTACCACCGAAGCTAAACTCACGACCGATTTCAAGACATATTTTTGAAATATATTTGAAATGTATTTGATGTATTTGATTTTATGTATCATGATGAATATAATTATTATAATTAATATGTACAAAATGTTACAGAGTGCTATTGAAGTGTATTTGATACACGTATGGCACAGCCTAAATAATAGACCGATCATTATTCTTGACTATTTAGTTACGTTTCATTGCAGGGAAAATTATCTGTTGAAAAACTTTTTTTAGTTTTTAATTGCAGCATTCTAATTACTTGCAAGTGATGAAGTATTTTGTATTTTAATGAATTTACAGTGCTCAATTTAAATCAAATGTTTTGAATATTTTTCAGAGTTTTAATGCATTTGGTAATTAAAATACTTTTCGCCTCTTTTTTTTATAAAACGCTGACAGTCAACCTATTTAAATGATTTTTTATTATTGATTTATATTTTAAGCCCCTATGCACTGATTTCTGTTTCATCCAATAGATCAATTTTTTGAAGGATTGCTTGATTTTCATCAAAATTGCCAAGTATCTCAATAATTTCTAGATATTGCCACTGGGCAACGATTACTCCATCAGAGACTCAGCTCGCAAATTCATTCATGAAAATTGCTCGAAAAGTGAGAACCTGGTTGAACCCCACATGCAAGCCCAGAGACCCGGCCCGCAGACCGACCGGGCTGATTCGTACCTGGCTGACCAGATTTAGACAATTTTACACTAGCAATCAGAAACAAAATGTTAACAAACATTCTGTCATCTTCCATTATGGTCACAGCCATTTCATTCTAAGCTCAATGTATTGAACTATTCTATTTCATTATATGGCCCTGCAAAACAGTTGAAAACGCTTACTTAATTATTTGAAAGACTATTAGCTGGCAGACTTAACATCTACTGCCTGAGAGCATTGAAGTGAGTTATTTCATTCATTCTATTACTCAATGTTGTCGACGCATCATTTGGGATTTTATCATGTGTGCATAATTGAGTCCACCTGATTTTGGCTACCTGTAGGCAGAGCCAACAGTAATTTTACGCAGGCAATAATACTTTTTCAAATTTTGGTACTCAAGACTAAAGCTCAGACAAGTACATAGAAATGAACCTACTTTGTACAGTGTTATAAAATAAATCATTATGTCGAAAGGTATTGCATTAGACTATATTTAGACGGCTTTTTTTATTCTGCTACTCGATTGCATCGATTATATGTAAAAATTCATTTTTCAAAACAAGGCAAGAATTTTTTTTCATATTGTCGCAAATACTTACGATTCAGATTCCTCACAGCGTATTCTATAAAATGCACAATTTTTCATATAATTAAAGCATTTTATAAGTTTTTTAATTTAAACAAATTGCAATTTGGCGCCAGCGACCTACAGAGATCTTGCTTTCATTGCACACTTTTATTCATGCTTAATCATGTATTTGCGTGTGAATTCTTGATAACTAAATATAACGGAGCAAGGGTTTATATTTTTTAACGCTTTTGTGAACTTTTCCTATACTTTTTAGTTTTTTGTTTTACGGTACAGATCGTTAATAAATTGTCAGCTAGTCACACCTATTCAAATAATGCGTTCAGACCAATATGGGTAGAGTAGGTCCAAAGTCTCTGATTCAGGACATTAGGCTTTTCAGTTCTTGTCGCCTGTAGCAGATTTGGTTCTGGTTTAGCCTAGGTAGGCCAGCATGCCGAAATTACTGCTGCCCGCTTACGCATGCTAGTAGAAAGCCAGTTGCAGCCTTCAAACCTGCGTAGGGGAAAGGGGGCATGGCTTATTTTGAACTCCTTCAAATATTCCCATAACACGTTTTCATCGATTTTTGTAGTTAAATCGAAATAATTTTACTTGATTAAAAGTCTTATTTTTTATCAGTACATCATTTATCAGCAGATTAACATCTTTTGTTAAATGATCGACACATGTGCAAAATCTATTGGACCACTGGTTTCAAAGAAGTAACCAAGTTCTTGTTGCAAGTCAGTTTAAGCTTAATCTAAACATCTTTCATTAATTACATGCAACAGCAACAACTTCACAAAATTCTTACTCCATTGTCAGCAAGCTCAACGTCTTTTGTTAAATGTTAATGTGTTAAATCTATTGGGACACTCGTTTAAATGATAACATTCAAATGTATTACACTTGGTGGGCCAAAAAAACTTAACCTCACCCTACCACCCTTCAGCACACAAATTCAGCAAATGTTGTTAAATCTTTAAAAAATGTAACGGTTTATAATCCAAGTATTATCATACACACTAACAACTAAGACTAATACCTTGAGCACAGGCATAATAGTGTGCTCTATGTGCCCTCTTTATAGATCCAGATATACCTTGAAAAGTACCCATCATAGTATGTCAAATTTGCATGGTAAGGCTTTTTATTGGCCCACCGTATATGGCTGCAACGTAGTTGATCAGCTAACAGCCAATGCCGTCTATCATGGGCTCTTTTATGATACAGTATCAACAAGCTAACTAGTTGCATAGCGCAAACAGGATTAAAAAATTTCTTAATTACTATTTAAGCATTGATAATTCTAATCGAGAAAGTACATCAAACTAATGCAACGAACGTGATGTGAAATTGTACTTCTTGACTAAAATTAATTTTCTTAAATACGAAAATTCATTTTCTTAAATGTATTTTGTTAGTCAATTCAATGATAGCACGTCATCACGCAAAACAGAAAAATATTGTAATTGATTGCACCACCACGGGAAGATTGCATCCCCTTGCACAATCCCACGGCGCCCATGAACATAACACAAGCAGTAGATGAACTTCAACTTTAAATAAAATAAATTTGATCAGTAGATTATATTCAATGACATAGCGTAGAAAGCCGCAAAAATTGGTACAACGTAATTGATGCTTAAACTACATGGAGCAATGCATCAAATGTTACAGCAATAGCTTTTATTTTTAGTTTTAATTGTTCCTATCTAATACCTCAACGAAAGGACAAGATATTTTAAACAACTCACGGCTGGATTCTCGACCTCGAATTGAGTGCGAATTGATTGCGATTTAGATTCGTAGTCCAAATTAACCAATGGGACTCCATGAGAGTAATCTATTGTATGCTCTCATTGGTTAATTCGGACCACTAATTCGCATGGATAAATTTCTTATGAATAGTATTCCAAAAACGACGTTTTTCTAAACTCTACGCGGATGTTGAAATGGGTAGAAGTAGCATTACTCTTAAAAATGGACGAAGGTGGAGTAGGCCTACTCTAGGTCTATTCCTTTTTTTGAAAGGCAGAGGAGTGCACTACTCCTGTTTTATAAGCAGCAGGCGTAACTCGTTTAAATGATTTACACACACATCCGTTACTCCTATTTTGTAGGGGCTAAACTGAACGCTTCTAATTCGGATTGAAATTAATTCGCACTCAAGTTGAGGTCGAGCAACCAGCCGTCAAGAAATGAAACAAGCGGAGGTTCCGCAATGAAATAACGTTTTACTCGGTGCCAACGGTAGTACATTATTTTTTTTAGACAAGAAGCGACAGCCACAAATTTATTATTTCATATTTCACTAAAGAATGAGAGACAGTTTCCCACTCACATAATTTTTTTCACATAATTGTGACCTCAAAAATTGAGGGACGTTAAAGCTTGCAGAAAACTCAGTCCAAACCAATAACTCATTTTTTGCTCTGAACACAATACATATCCCAAAGCAGGCCTATACTGTCAGACATGGAATTTTGGTAAATTTAGCGAATTGGGCAAATTCGTCAAAATTACAAGTAGCAAAAATTAAAGCTACATAGGCTATATATACAGGCTACATAGGCAGTCCTCAAAACGAAAAAATTGAGCGCAACAAAAAATCAGAGAGGCAAAACCACCAAAATAACACGCAGCTAATGTTTCGTGTTTTACAGTACTAGGCCAGGATCCAGTCTGCAAGTGGATCTCATTTAGAGCTCAAGTCCTACTCCACAAAGCCACAGTCCACAGTTTGTCAATGACTACGCGCATTATCTAACGGAGGCACAAAAAAGACTAATAAAGACAATAGCACTATAAGCAATGAACGTGCTCCAACTTTACCAAATATACCATTTACTGCGTAGAAGTATTTTGACGCACCGTTTGTAGATTACATTTCATAACATTACGCGGAACAAAATATACACTTAGATATTTCAATTCTCGCTTCTTAACTCGTAATTCAAGAACACCAAAACCAAACACATTTTGTTTTCATTGGTATAAACGACAATACAGAGTGTTGTTTTTTGTCTTCGAGTCGGGCGTGGATTCTGCGCTACCGTTCGTCTGAGAATATAGGTCATCGTTAGTTCGCCATTGTTCGCCAAAATGTAGGTCACCATTGATTCGAGAATGTAGGTCACCATTGGTTTAAGAATGTACGTCGCCCACCAATGATCCATCCTAAATCGGTCTATTTCGAGCCGACAAGCCAGACAGCGCGCCATTCTTCAGCCCGGCGCTCAGTTCAAACGCCTCGAGGGCGTGTGGCGGCACGCGTAGTGTGTGTCACGCGCACACTGAGCGCGCTCACCGACCCCAGGCAACGCACGGGGCGGGGGTGGTGCTGCTCTAACCAACCCCCCTCCGCCCTATCCTCCCTCCCCGACCCCACGCCGCCAATTATTGCCCCTCCACCCTCACTCTGACCCCCTACCCTCACTCCAGCAGAAAACTCCAAGACACCACACCGTACCACCCCTAGTACCGCACATCCTCGCACCCAACCCCATCACACTGGCTACGATACTCAATCCAATCCATTTCCGTTTTAGAGCCTTTTCCTTTTTGGCAAACTCTCTACTACTTGCGGCAACTCCTCGCTGAACATATTTAGAAATTCGGAATCTGAACAAACTGCTCTCGGTAGTCGCGTTTGACTGACCGCTGCTGGTCCACCCACCTGCAACCCCCAGCGCGCAGTTGCCCTGCCCCCCTGCCCTTACCTGCACGCTGCTGCCCCACCCCACGCACTGAAACAGCGCAGCGCCGCTGAGGTCAGCACGGGGTCACGCCAAGTGCTTGTGCGTGCACCGAGGCCGTGTGGCAGTGCCCTCGACCTCTGACCTCCGACCTATGCGTCGACCACAACCTCCCTCACGTCGACGTGGAAGGAGAATGACAGTAACACAGAACGGCGAATTGCTACAGCGATATTACCACACACTTGTTCAGAATACCATGAACTTATTCTAGATCTATCGCATTGACAAATTTCCTTTTCGGCGGCCGAATTTTATGAAAATCGAGTTTTTTAAACAAATTTTTGGGGAAATATTGCAACTCCAATGAATGTTATACAATGTAAGTTAGTAATGTTAATAAGTCGACTTATCATTAAGACGACTTGTTGAACTATGTCGACTTTCGTGGTACTAACGGATATTCGAGGAAATATAAGACAGGCAAATATCTTGACTATTTCATAATACCAATTAGACATAAATATTTTCAATATCACCAAATACAGAACGCTGTTGGCACAAATTAGCGATCACAATAGGCTATCACAGATTCATAGTAATTCTTCTAATTGAAGATTCAATGGACAATCACAGCAGTTCTCCTTATTGTAGCTTCGTAGCACTTGGCAAATCCGAGCCCACTACACATGGCACAACGTTCAATCACAAATTATGAGAGATCCAGGGCCTCCGATTTCACACTTTAACCACTGATCAATCACAGATGAATGTTGAAAGTCAGTCCATCGAAGCCCTCGTTAAAGACGCCCCCGATATCCTGCCTCCCGCCACCCTCCTCATCCCTTTCCCGCTCCCCCTCACCCCCCTCACGCCATCCCTCGTCCTCATGATTGCCCTCTTGCCCTGCGGGTTCGTCCAGTTGCAGGGCGGTGGTGCCGGTGACGACGCTGTCCTGTCTTGGGGGCAGAGGAGGCAGCGGGGACAGAGTTGAGCCCCCTGACTGCACCTCCCTCTTCAGACGCGCCTCTGCACAGCAACGCATTCGGCTTGTGAAAATTTAATCTGCGCGGTTGAGCTTCATACAAGCCCCGCCCACCTCACGACCCAACTGCCACACACTGCGTGAAAATAGTTGACGGTTAGCTGAGGGTTAGTTGAGGGTTAGTTGAGTGTTAGTTGAAGATTAGTTGAGGATTAGTTGAGGGTTAGCTGAGGGTTAGTTGTGGGTTATTGAGGGTTAGTTGAGGGTTAGTTGAGGGTTAGTTGAGGGTTAGTTGAGGGTAAGATTAGCTTTAAGTTAGGCTTGTGGTTAAGGTTGGACTGTGTTTGACATGAAGACAATGATTACTTGGCGTATAATTATCCTTCGACCCTCTGAAACATAGTCGTAGCACCTTATTCCATTAGTTAGCCAGTTATTAGTTAATTAGTCAGTCTTTGTTAGTTAATTAGTCAGTCTTTGTTAGTTAATTAGTCAGTCTTTGTTAGTTAATTAGTCAGTCTTTGTTAGTTAATTA